>JBBPBX010010352.1:30026-58082 GCA_038048925.1 Garcialebias charrua
GGACAATGGACTATCTGCTAATGCTTCATGGGCCGCCTCGTCGTCAAATGTACATGTAACGTGTTCATAAATGTGCTACTGGCAGAGTTTTTTGATGTCTTAAATCATGTCCTGTTAGGACAAGGTGTGAGTCCTCGACTTACGAACGAGTTCCGTTCCTACGGCCGTTCGCATGTCGAAAATCGCCGTAAGTCAGAAAACACACTAGCCGCCACTTATACACGTACATGTACGGTACTGTAGTTACCAAGCACTTTGCCTATCCTAACACAGTACCCTACATAATTATCAAAAAACACATATAGTACATTTGGAGCCATAATGAAGGAATAAAAATAAGTAAATGTCTTACTGTGAGCTGGTCAAGCTTGTCTCTGTCTTTTAGCATGTTAGCTCGTTGCACGTTCGAGCTCTGCAGCTTCGTGCTGCTTCACGCGGTCCAAACTGTTTACAGGAAGGCCTGTTAGCATGTTAACTCCATACATTTGGAGCCATAATGAAGGGAAAAAGAGTGAATAACTTACTGGGAGCCGTTTCTCCGTGGTGTCCCTCCAACAGGCTGTGCCGCGTTAGCATGTTAGCCCCTCCAACAGGCTGCGCCGCATTAGCATGTTAGTTTGGTGTCCCTCCAAAAGGCTGTGCAGCTGTTTCTCCGTGTTTTAGCATGTTAGCTCGATGTCCATCCAACATCTGAGGCTGCCAGGCGGACATCGAGGCGAGCTCCCGGCTGCAGCAGGCATCTCCGCCACCCGTCCGCTCCGTGTCCCTGGTGGGGCTGGCATTAGCATGTTAGCTCGGTGTCCATCCAACATCTGAGGCTGCCAGGCGGACATCAAGGTGAGCTCCTGGCCTCAGCAGGCATCTCCGTCGCCCGTCTGCTCCGTGTCCCCGGTAGGGCTGGCGTTAGCATGTTAGCTCCGGGTCCCACCAACATTTGAGGCTGCCAGGCGGAGCATCGAGGCGAGCTCCCAGCCGCAGCAGGCACCTCAGCCGCCAGTCCGCTCCGTGTCTCCGGTGGGGCTGGCGTTAGCTAACCAAAGCTAACCGACAAAGGTGGGCGCTAGACTGCTTGGGAGCGCTAAAGCGCTAATCCGTGTATAGCGGACCTAAACAATTTGTCAGCGTTACAGCGGATTGACTAACTTTTATAATTCGTAAGCGGATTTGCGCTATTTTTATTTAAAATGTAGTACCGCTAATAACTAATTATCTATCAGTAAAAAAAAAAAACTTATTTACGAGCTCTTAAATCAACCGGACGACTGCTAACAGACCATATCCTGTCAGCGCCGGATGTGGTCCGTGACAAAAAAGCGTCCCCCTCAGTCTCTTGGCTAGAGAGATCGCTCTCTCTATAGCAATATGCTGGTGAAGATTCTCAGTCGTCCAGGACATGATGAAATCAAAAAAGGCGTTCAATACAGGATCAACTGGACTTTATTTGTTGCAGAAAACGTTTCGACTTCTGTCCAGAAGTCTTTTTCAATTCTGAATGGAAGCTGTGAGAACGAGAAGTTTTATACAGGCTTACAAGTCACGCACCAACATATGAAATTGGAAACTGAGATAACACCACAAATTAACTAAAATGCCCATTCTATTTAAATTGACAAAACGACACATCCCAGCTTAAACAAAAGGGGGTTTGTAACACATACATGTAAATTGAAAGATCACACCTAACAGTAGGAGGTTCCCTGAAGTCTCTGTTAGAAGACACAAAACTGTATGTAAATTGACAAACAACACCTCCCAAACAACAAAAGAGGCTGCTCAGAGAACTTTGTTAGTCTAATTTACAGACAAAGCATCCCTGCTCCCATCTGGTGTAAAACGTTTCGGAATCAAATCCAAAACTGAGTTATAAGTCTTAGACAGTTGAAATCTCAGACCTCCTCCTCTGTTAAGAGAAGGTTTTTCTCTCTTAACATACACAGCTTCCTTTACACCCCTTTCAAACCATCTGTGTTCTCGGTCCAAAATTTGAACATTCTGGTCCTCAAAGGAGTGTCCCTTGTCCGTGAGGTGGAGGTGAACGGCTGAATTTTGTCCAGAGGAGGTTGCTCTCCTATGTTGAGACATTCTTTTGTGGATAGGTTGTTTCGTTTCTCCGATGTAACGGTCTGAGCAGACTTCGCTGCACTGGACTGCATAAACCACCCCACTCTGTTTGTGTGTGGGGGTTCTGTCCTTCGGATGCACCAGCCTCTGTCTGAGAGTCCGGCTGGGTTTGAAGTGTACTGGGATGTTGTGTTTGTTGAAAATCCTTCTGAAATTCTCTGAGACTCCAGCAACATAAGGAATGACAATGTTTTTCCGTCTGTTAGACTTTTTCTGTTCATTATTGTGTTTAACAGATTTCCTTGCTGACTTGACAAACGCCCAGTTGGGATATCCACATGTTTGCAGAGATGTTTTGATGTGTTTCTGTTCCTTTTCCTTCCCTTCTGTCCTTGTGGGGATGTGTTCTGCCCGATGCTGTAAAGTTCTGATGACAGAAAGTTTGTGCTCCAGTGGATGGTGAGAGTCGAACAGGAGATATTGGTCTGTGTGGGTTGGTTTTCTGTAAACTTCAATATTGAGACTGTCATCTCCCTCCATATGCACCAAACAGTCCAAAAAAGGCAGCTTATTGTCGTTAGCATCCTCTCTGGTGAACTTGATGTTGTTATCAACAGAGTTAATGTGTCTGGTGAACGCTTCCACCTCCCTGGCTTGGATTTTGACACAGGTATCATCCACGTATCTGAACCAATGGCTTGGAGTTGTCCCCTCATAGGAGTTTAGGGCTCTCTGTTCCACTTCCTCCATGTAGAGGTTTGCAACAATGGGTGACACTGGAGATCCCATGGCACAGCCGTGCTTCTGTCTGTAAAAACTGTCATTGAACTTGAAATAAGTGGTGGAGAGGCAGAGATCCAGCAGGGTGCAGATGTGATCTGGGGTTAAGTTGGTCCTTTTGTCCAAATCCTTGTCCTGTAGAAGTCTTTTTTTGACAGTTTCTATTGCTTCAGAAATGGGTATGCATGTGAACAGGGAAGTCACATCATACGATACAAGAGTTTCTCCGTGAGAAACTCTTCTACCACCACCTCTGTTGGAAGATGTGTCCTGTTTTGTTGAAAAGGCTCAACTATCACAGCACCACAAAAGTAAGGAACGTCAAAAAAGTAAGTTCCTAAAATTACAACAGAGAGCGTTTTTCTCATCACAAATCATCAGTCAAGATAAGGAGTTTGGCTCCAACACAAATACTCAGGAACTGTGGGTTAGAAATTTGTCTAACAGGACCTTGACACAACCTGAGAAAAATGTGTTGGCAAAAGGACTAAATTTTGCCATCTCCCCACAAGAAATACCTGTTGTGGAACTAATCACAGCCACAGAATCTGCGATTAGGAACAACAACTTGACAGGTACAGAGGCTGAACAACTTCGGATGAAAATATCAGCTACCCTCTCCAGTGCCAAACTGCCTCCTTCAAATCTTACACCACAGGAAAGGAGAGCCATAACATCACTCAGCCAAGACCAAAACATCACCATTTTACCAGCGGACAAAGGAAGATGCACAGTAATACTCAACACGTCGGACTACCAGGAGAAAATAACCGCTCTACTGAATGACAGTAACACCTATGAGCATCTGAAGAGGGACCCGACTAACACCTTTAAAAAGAAAGTCATTGATTGTCTACAAAAACTCGAAAAGGAGAAAACAATCAATCGATCATTGTATTATAGACTGTACCCGGGGGAGGCCACTCCTTGTCTGTATGGACTTCCAAAAATACACAAAGAAGGTACACCTCTCAGACCCATCGTGAGCAGCATGAACTCAGTGACATACAATGTTGCTAAACATCTGGCGGGTATTTTAGCTCCTCTGGTTGGAAACACACCTCATCATATTAAAAACTCCATTGATTTCACCAACAAAGTTCAACATTTGAAGCTGACCCCGGGAGAAACTCTTGTATCGTATGATGTGACTTCCCTGTTCACATGCATACCCATTTCTGAAGCAATAGAAACTGTCAAAAAAAGACTTCTACAGGACAAGGATTTGGACAAAAGGACCAACTTAACCCCAGATCACATCTGCACCCTGCTGGATCTCTGCCTCTCCACCACTTATTTCAAGTTCAATGACAGTTTTTACAGACAGAAGCACGGCTGTGCCATGGGATCTCCAGTGTCACCCATTGTTGCAAACCTCTACATGGAGGAAGTGGAACAGAGAGCCCTTAACTCCTATGAGGGGACAACTCCAAGCCATTGGTTCAGATACGTGGATGATACCTGTGTCAAAATCCAAGCCAGGGAGGTGGAAGCGTTCACCAGACACATTAACTCTGTTGATAACAACATCAAGTTCACCAGAGAGGATGCTAACGACAATAAGCTGCCTTTTTTGGACTGTTTGGTGCATATGGAGGGAGATGACAGTCTCAATATTGAAGTTTACAGAAAACCAACCCACACAGACCAATATCTCCTGTTCGACTCTCACCATCCACTGGAGCACAAACTTTCTGTCATCAGAACTTTACAGCATCGGGCAGAACACATCCCCACAAGGACAGAAGGGAAGGAAAAGGAACAGAAACACATCAAAACATCTCTGCAAACATGTGGATATCCCAACTGGGCGTTTGTCAAGTCAGCAAGGAAATCTGTTAAACACAATAATGAACAGAAAAAGTCTAACAGACGGAAAAACATTGTCATTCCTTATGTTGCTGGAGTCTCAGAGAATTTCAGAAGGATTTTCAACAAACACAACATCCCAGTACACTTCAAACCCAGCCGGACTCTCAGACAGAGGCTGGTGCATCCGAAGGACAGAACCCCCACACACAAACAGAGTGGGGTGGTTTATGCAGTCCAGTGCAGCGAAGTCTGCTCAGACCGTTACATCGGAGAAACGAAACAACCTATCCACAAAAGAATGTCTCAACATAGGAGAGCAACCTCCTCTGGACAAAATTCAGCCGTTCACCTCCACCTCACGGACAAGGGACACTCCTTTGAGGACCAGAATGTTCAAATTTTGGACCGAGAACACAGATGGTTTGAAAGGGGTGTAAAGGAAGCTGTGTATGTTAAGAGAGAAAAACCTTCTCTTAACAGAGGAGGAGGTCTGAGATTTCAACTGTCTAAGACTTATAACTCAGTTTTGGATTTGATTCCGAAACGTTTTACACCAGATGGGAGCAGGGATGCTTTGTCTGTAAATTAGACTAACAAAGTTCTCTGAGCAGCCTCTTTTGTTGTTTGGGAGGTGTTGTTTGTCAATTTACATACAGTTTTGTGTCTTCTAACAGAGACCTCAAGGGAACCTCCTACTGTTAGGTGTGATCTTTCAATTTACATGTATGTGTTACAAACCCCCTTTTGTTTAAGCTGGGATGTGTCGTTTTGTCAATTTAAATAGAATGGGCATTTTAGTTAATTTGTGGTGTTATCTCAGTTTCCAATTTCATATGTTGGTGCGTGACTTGTAAGCCTGTATAAAACTTCTCGTTCTCACAGCTTCCATTCAGAATTGAAAAAGACTTCTGGACAGAAGTCGAAACGTTTTCTGCAACAAATAAAGTCCAGTTGATCCTGTATTGAACGCCTTTTTTGAACTCTCTATAGCAGTTAGCAGCCAGTGTGTTACTCTGCAGCCTTATTGCTAGTTTTTGAAGAGTCAGACGAAGAGTTTTTAACATTGAGGATGAACTTATGGATGTTTCTCAGCGGCCTACGCGACGCATCAGCGCCTCATTTGCCCTCTTCAAAATGGCGACGGCCACAGAAGCAAAGGACTTTACAACAAAACACGGTAAAAACAATTATTTCTTTGCTGAGAAACAATATATTTCTTAGCTGACTTTATAGCACAAGGTTTTTCTGAGCTTAAAGCTGGGGTATGTAGTTTATTTTTTAAACATATTTCTTCACTCTGCCCTTATCTCCTGATACATTGATCTTTGACATGTAATCTCTCAAAAAAACTATAGTCCTCTGGCGTCTCCCGGTGGTAATAAAAGCATTTATAAAAAGCCAAGAGCGCCCCGCGGTTAACCAGCCAATAAAAACAGAGTTTACTACCAGCCAATAAAAACAGAGCTTCTTACTTTTCACCCCCTAACCCACGCCCCCCCTCCCCAACCCACGCCCCCGCCTGTCAGCCTGCAGCGAGCCCCGCAGTGAGCCTGCAGCGGCCGCGCAGGTTCTTGTTGAAATAATTTCAAAGCGATGCAAAACTGTTTTGTATGTGACACAAATGTATTAAATATCCCTTCTTCATCCCTGCTCTGAACTTTTATTTTGTTTTTTTTTGCCAAAAGTCAAGTGATCGCTTCCTCCCCTCCAGACCTGCACTGACAGAAATGAGGAAGTGGATCAATTTGTCACGAGCGAATTAAATCATGTCCAACGTGGCTGTGTGAAGCTCTGCAGGTTTCAGGGTGTTTTTGTTTTGCTGGACCAGTGGTCCATGTTTTTATTTTATTTTTAGAAGGTTTTATTAACACATAATCACAGAACTTTGCAGCGCTGAAACGGGACATGTAGAGGAGGCGGAGCATTCCAGGCTGCAGCGCGAGTGAGGTGGAGCTGAGTCATACTGTATATGGCTCTGAGTAAGGAGGGACCAGAAACGTGTCTCTGTTCAAAATGTTTCTAAGTGCCAGCGTGTTAAAAAGCTGCATACTGAACCTTTAACCGGTTCACGAAATGGTCAAATCTGCTGGATTTTAAAAAGTAGTTCACCATTTGCCCTGTTCAAAATGGCGGCCGCGACGGCCACAGAAGCGTAGGACTTTACAACAAAACACGGTAAAAACAATTATTTCTTTGCTGAGAAAAAATATATTTCTTAGCTGACTTTATAGCACAAGGTTTTTCTGAGCTTAACCGTTTCACGAAATGGTCAAATCTGCTGGATTTAAAAAAGTAGTTCGCCATTTGCACGTTAGCGTGTTAGCATTTAGCTTCCGCTAGCATTGCTAATACATAAGCGCTTTTGAAATTGCGGACCTAAATAAATTAATAAGTGCTTTAGAAATAGCGGAACTAATTTTTGGATTAGCGTTGCCCAGCAATGCTAACCGAAAACTGGCGGACATTGCCGAAAACGAGCGGACTCTTCCAAAAACTGTCGGAAACTGCCGTAAATCGGCTTAAAGAAATAAATAATAATAATACTTTATTTATAAAGCCATTTGAAACAACCACAACTGCAACAAAGTGCTGTACACATGAAATCAAGAACATTTAAACACATAAAAAAATGTTATTTTATTTTTTATTAATAAGTTGTGTTCGTAACACCGAATCGCCTTAAGTCGAGACCGCCGTAACTCGAGGACTACCTGTATTTTTTTTGTAATGCCACTATCCTCTCCTCATGGCTTTTTCTCATTTTTTACCTAAAACTTGTATTCTGAAAAGGATAAGAGGCCGTGCTCCATAGCAGCAGCTACGTGCACTCCACCCATCTGACTGTATGAACATATTCTCGCTGTATCTCAGATAATAAAGCTTATTCTGGTTCTAATTCTGCTTCTGATCACCAATAGATAAAGGCTAAAATTTTCACCTTTAGGAATAAAGCTTGACTCAAACTTTTAATGTACGAGTATTTTCAGGATTTATTAACTGGATTTCTGAAATGTATTGCATTGTTTAAAAAAGCTAAGTCTGGTCCTCTGGACATTCAAAAAACAAAACAAAACAAAGCAAAAAAATTGTAGAAACGTTTCGTCTTTCATCCAAAAGACTCCCTCAGTCTGAGTTGCTGTACTCAGCTCAGACTCACTCGGAAAGCCCACTGCATGGCAGGTGATCCCACACACCCACTACACAGCTGCTTCAGACTGCTGCCATCAGGGAGGAGACTGAGGAGTCTCCAGGCTCGAACCAGCAGACTGAGAGACAGCTCTGTTCATCAGGCAGTCAGGATGCTAAACACTCTGCCTGCTCTGCCTCCCCTCCCATTTGAACTGCCTTAACACAAAAAACTTTCTCACACATTACCACACAACACAAAGATTTTAACACTGGACTCTGTGTCATCAAACGGGTTATTCACTAAACTCTCGGTCATGTGCTCATTCAGTTTGCACTACTTCTCATATTTGCACTAATGTTTGTATTACATTACTGCCTATAGTCATACTACTGTTTACATTCACTGTTTACATTTATTAATACTGTTTACATTTATTACTACTGTTTACATTTACACTACTTTTATATCTACACTACTGCTGATACATATACAGTATTCTCTGACTAGCCTTATTTAAGGATGCCCAATGTGCCTTACTGCATATGCCACTTTGCCTCTATACCAACATCAACTACCTCATACATATACTGTGTACATTAACTCATATGCTGCTTTGCCACTCTTTGCAAATGTCAATGCTAGAACCTTCAGTTTATTTTATAGATATACTTTTTATACTTTTTATACTACTATGCAAAAACTCAGGACAGTATTACACTTTTATTATTTCATTTTATGCTTATGTTCATTAAATGTTTAGTGTTTTAGTGTTGGTGTAAATTTTCATACTTTTATACTACTATGCAAAAACTCAGGACAGTGTTACACTTTTACTATTTTATGCTTATGTTTATTAAATGTTTCAGTGTTTTAGTGTTTAAATGGCTACTGTTGCACCGAGGGACTGAGAGAAACGCAATTTCAATCCTGTGTATGTCCTGTACATATTACAGTTCTGACAATAAAGTTGACTTTGACTTTTTGACTTTGAGACTGAGGAAGTCTTTCGGACGAAAGACGAAACGTTTCTACAATTTTTTTGCTTTGTTTTGTTTTGTTTTTTGAATGTCCAGAGGACCAGACTTAGCTTTTTTAAATTTTTCTACCTGGATTATTGAGCATGCATCAGGGTGTATTGCATTGTTATTCATGTGTAGCTCGGTGGTCAGAGTTACGGTCTTGTAATCCTGAGGTTGCAGGTTTGAGCCCAGGTTGCATTAGGTAGGGCATCTGGTGTAAAACAAATTGCCAGATTTTTTATGCAAGTTCACTCGCTGTGGTGTCCCCTGAAGGAGGTAGCAGCCAAAAGAAATTTACTTATTCATGGATTTGTCTTACATCAAGTTGTGCTGAAATTTATGACAGTTTTCAGAATGACTTAAGCATGAAAATAGTCATGTCTGAGTGCACATATTTTGTTTTTTGCATAATTTTCAATAGTTTTGGCCTTTACACTGTGGAATACAGGTAAGTGTCTTTGTTGCAAACAAAATAATAAAACGTTCAATATATGATGTAGGATTGTCTTTAAAAATCTGCCAGAATTATATATTTTTCTTTGAAGTAATCTAACATAGCTAAATTAAAAGATGATAAAAGAAAAATTTAGATCTTAGTGGGTACACACGGGCATAAAGCTGCTACATCTGTCTTAAGATACCAACCTTTTACCCAATTTAATAAAAGATGATTAGCACATGTCTTGGCCTAGATATAAACCGAGTGATACCCAAAACACACTCTGCAAGAACAGCCCTTTGCAGATGGTGCCAAGATCATGCCATCAAATATAGCTTAACTCATTCCCGTCTCTTGGCACCACAGCCAGATGAACAGAATGCAAACACCTGTCTGCTCTACTTTTCTGAGGATTTGGGATGTGGAGGGAAGAGGTGCCAGTCAGCTCTCAGTCAGTTGCTGCTCAGCTCAGGTGAATTTTGGCTGAGCGTTTGTTCTCTGTAAGGTGCAGGGAATGCTTCAGACAGGGTTGGGTAAACCACAGTGACAGTTTATGGACGCAGGCCCATGCAAATGTGATGCTACCAGAGGTTTCTGCAGGTGACAGTTTCAGTTGTGCCCAGGGGCAGGGAGAGATGTCTGTTCGTTACACTGGGCCAAGCAGTGGACACGGCTGCAAAGCGTGTCCCCAGTGCAATGAAATGAGGAAGAATACTCTGAATTGCAAGCTAAAGGTGCTGCAAGAGCAACCACACGGAAAAGCTTTGCTATGAAAAGGAAAAAAGTGTTGCTTCTTTTTGTAAATATAACTTGCGGAAGATGAAAATATGACGATATTAAATGTTGCATTTTCCAAACAAATTGTGTACAGAAGCATTCACAGGTTGATACTCCTCTGAAGCAGAGGTTCTGATTTTTACCTGTAAAATAAAAACAAAAACCTTATTGCTGTTTATTGTACACAACCATTGATGAAAGCTAGGAAACTGTGAGAATTCTACCCTGATGCATACTCAATGCGGAGCAAAAAGCATTTCATGTGGAATCCTCCGTCGTCCTCCTTCAAACCTCTAAAGAATGACACGCAGGAAGAGCCTTTCCTTCTTACCTGACTACCATATTTTATGAAAACAACATTCTCACCTTCTCCAATGTCCTGCAGATCATCTGGCCACATCTACTTTGTAACAAAAACAATTTATTTTTTTCTTCCTGCGTCGCTGAGGCTTTTTTTTTTGGTATCTGTACTCTTAACTCTGGGTTAACAAGAAGAATTTGTCGGCAAAAATTACAGAAGCAAGGGTCATAATGATTCTACTTTTGATCTGAGTTGATACTGTTGTTGATTTTAATTGTTTTATTATTTGTCTTATTGACATTCAAATATGTTGCACCTTGTAGCACTTTGAGATTTCCATTAATGAAAAGTGCGTTATAAATTGAATTCATTATTATTATTATTATTATTATTATTATTATTATTAACAGTTCAAGATGTGTAAATGATTAATATTCCCTCCAAACACACGATTAACAAGTATTACATCCACATGACGCAGTGAAATAAAGGACGCGCAACGTTGTGCCAAAAATAAATTTAACAGGAACGGATTCATTCAGCCTTACTGGAGGTTATAATAAATAGTGTAACACGCAGAGCATTTATTTAGAAACAGATATAGTTTTCCGATCTAGGATATGGCTTATCAGCCGTTTTCAGAAATAATAATTTTCCAGTTTGGCACTGCATGCTGCGCTCTGGGGAGCCGTGCATCACGCGTGCATACAGAAGCAGCGGTCAAACTGTTCCACAGAGGGAGCTGCAGGTCGATCGGGACTGTGCAGTCCAGTCCACACAAAGCCGGATCATGTCCAATGGAATGGTCTCATCCATATGTTTCCAAAGGCTGAGTGGTCGCGCTTGGAGCGCGCGCGCACCCTCACCGGTGTCGACACGGCAGCTGGAGGTGTTTCATTATCTGCGTTTATTGTAGATTTCTCCAAAATGACACGTGAAAGTACACCTTATATAACTTGTAGGAGAGCAAAAGCTTCACAGACAGACTGCGCACAGGGCTGCGGGGCGCGCGCTGCGTCTGGAGACTCCAACATCATGTCATGAAAAGTCTCCACCAAGACGCACAGACTCGTTTCTTCACATCATCTACATAAACAAAGATCTATGTTCTAGCAAACATCCAAGTAAGTTCCTCTGTGTTTACAGTAATAATGGTAATAAACTCGTGCGCAAAGTTAATATTTCCACACAGAATGAATGAATGAGCCGGTTCGCGCACCACAGCAGGGTGCGCGCGCACACAAATACCGACAATCACTCGTTCTTTGCATGATGAACACATTTTATTACTATTCTTACTTAGGATGTTTGTCCTCACTCATATTATATTGAATTCATTATTTTCCCGAATCTAGAAATGATTTCTGATCGCGCAGGGATCAAACAAACATGTCCTTCACACATGCAGGAAGTAATTTGCATCTGTTTAACATATGTAAATGTAGGCGTGTCAGGGGAGGTGTCTCACGTGCGCTCAGTTCCACGTCAATTGTGATGTACAAAAGGAATGTGCGTGGATTCAGGTGTACGCACAGTTTGATAAATCTGGATCTTTTTGTGCGTAGACACTTTTCTGAATTTCACCGTACGTCACTTTTCAGTAGGAAATCCACGCAGGTTTTTGATACATGAGGCCCCTGGTACATAAAAAGGAGAAACAAGAGACTAAATCCAAAATAAACCAGACAGTCATGAAAAAACAGCTGCAGTATGCAAATAATGTACTGTAGATGTATACATGCACAACTCTACCAGTCTATTGAGCATTTTAAAATAAGCAGCATAACCAAATAGTTATTCCATCAAAACATATAAAGAGAGGATTGCAGAAATTACCATGTTTCCAAAGACCTCTTTCCTATCATAGGAGCTGTATCATGTTTATTACAATCTGTAAAATATTTAATAAATGTAAATAAAGGGATTTTACATGATGAATAGAGTCAGTTAGGAAGTCTTGTTGCTGTTTTCAGTGTCAGAATTATTCATTTGTTCATTATGTTACTGAACAAATAATGTGGTTTTTATTTGGATCCAAAGGATACCACTTGTGCTGAGGGAGCAATAAATAAATAAAAATCTGGCGCGTTACGAGTCTCTTTGTCCTGGTACATGCACAGAGTAAAAACACTTCTTTATATGATGCAAAAATAAAAAAAATATCTGCTGATCTACAGGAGTAAACAACTGACATCTTTTTACAGTGCTGCAACACAGACGGCCCTTTAAGGATCAGCTTGAGAAGACACAGCAATGATTGTTTTTACATTAATCTAGTCTCCTCTTCCTACCTAAACGCAATCAAAGATGCTGTAATTTTAACATCTTCCACCAGAAATATAATTTCAAGGTCTATTTGACACTGAAAAAGCTAGAAGCATCCTAATTTAAAACTTCTATTACGGTGGTGTCTTAAAAAAAAAAAGAAATTATTTCAAAGAGCTTGAAGATTTTGATAATACAGGTGCATTTGGAAAACACAGGACATTTATACATGATTACAATAAAAAATGTAAATAAGATCACGTTTGTGTTTAAAGGAAACTCATATTCAAAAACAATTTTTTTATTATATCATTTTATATGTCTTTATCATTTGCCAAAAATATGCAATCTTATTGTGATTTGCCTGGTTAAATGTTAAATAAATATTTTAATACTGACACAATCACAATTCAAAACCTGGTTTAGGTTGTGAAATCTCAATGAGTAATATTTTTAATGATATTGTGATTGATTAAAAAAATAAACAAATCTACCTAAAATAATACAACTACCTTGGTCCTATCCCCTGGTCAGTAATGATTTCATTTACAAAAGTAAAAGGCAAAAAACTAAATTTTAAGAATTGTAGCTGAAGGGCACATTTCTAAAAACTTAAGCTGATCAGCCAATTAGGATTATGCTAACACATACTGTTTTACAGGTATAAATAACAACCTGCATCCAAGTATTTTTGTTAATTTACACACAAGATTATTTTGTTTGAGCTAATTTGTACTGGTATTTTCTTTGGTGCTGATTGAAAACTGTTTGTGTTTGTCAGTCTGCAGCTCATCGGCAGATCTTGTCATGGATAGTGATGAAAGGATCCAAGTGCATGGCAGTACGGTGGATAAGCTGGTAGAGCTGATGCCTCTCAAAAGGGTTGCCGGTTCAAATCCTGGCCGGGATCCTTTCTGGGTGGAGTTTGCATGTTCTCTCCGTGCATGTGTGGGTTTTCTCCGGGTACTATGGTTTCCTCCCACAGGCCAAAAACATGCATGTTAGGTTGATTGGTAACTCTAAATTGTCCCTAGGTGTGAGTGAGAGAGTAAGTGGTTGTTTGTCTCGTTTGTCTCTATATGTCCCTGTGATGGACTTGTGACCTGTCCAGGGTGTCCCTTGCCTCTCATATAGTGACTGCTGGACATGGGCACCGATGACCCTCAGAGTCAGAGTCAGAGTCAGAGAGTCTTTATTGTCATTTGCACCGCATGTGGTACATGAGATGAAAACGAGATTATGTACACGAGGTCCCAGTTACATCCAACAACAAATGAAAGAGAAAAACAGTAATAACATCGAGAACTAACTAAGAAAAACATCAACTAGTAATACACTAAGCCTAATATAGTGGGAATAAACAGCAGCACGAACATGAGTTTGTATGAGCAGATGGTCACAGATGAACACAGATGAACACAGCAACAAGAAAACAGATCAGCATCAGTATGATGTGATATTTTGCAGTGTTTATTTTTATTTTATTTTTATTTATTCATGAGTCTAACAGCCTCAGGGTAGAAGCTGTTCCTCAGTCTAGTGGTTCTACACTTGATGCTCCTCAACCTCCGTCCTGAGGGGAGTGGGGCAAAGAGTGAGTGTGCTGGATGAGTGAGGTCTTTCATGATGCAGGTGGCTCTTTTCCTGCATCTGGAGGTGTAAATGTCTGTGATGGTGGGGAGACTGACTCCAACAGACTTCTGTGCAGCCTTCACCACTCTCTGCAGAGCTTTCCTCTCTTCAACTGTGCAGCCTCCATGCCACACGTTGATGCTGGAGCACAGGATGCTCTCCACTGCACACCTGTAGAAGGAGGTGAGAACTGGGCTGCTCAGACCAGCTCGTCTCAGCCGTCTGAGGAAGTAGAGTCTCTGATGACCTTTCTTGATCAGGCTGGTGGTGTTGTTGCTCCAGCTGAGGTTATCATTCATGTGTACACCCAAGTATTTGTAGCTGGAGACCACTTCCACTGCAGACCCACCTATTATCAGTGGGGCATGGGTGTGTTTGTTCCTTCTGAAGTCCACAATCATCTCCTTTGTCTTCTTCACATTCATGTGAAGATTATTCTCTTTGCACCAGCTCTCCAGGTGTTCCACCTCCTGTCTGTAGCTGGACTCATCATTGTTTGTGATGCATCCCACCACCGCTGTATCATCTGCAAACTTAACAATATGACAGCCTGGAAGTGTGGCTGTACAATCATATGTGAGCAGAGTGAACAGAAGGGGGCTCAGCACACATCCCTGAGGAGAGCCAGTGCTAAGGGTTATGGTGGAGGAGGAGAAGTTGTGGATCTTCACGGACTGTGGTCTGTCTGTTAAGAAGTCTAGTACCCAGTTACAAATAGAGGGGCTTAGTCCAAGTGTAGATAGTTTGTCTATCAGAGTTTGGGGGATCATGGTGTTGAAGGCAGATGTGAAGTCCACAAAGAGCAGACGCACGTATGAGTCTTTCTGATCCAGGTGGGTGAGAGCAGTGTGGACCACGGAAGAAATGGCGTCCTCTGTTGATCGGTTCTCACGGTATGCGTATTGATGAGGGTCCTCATTGATGTTGACGGTTGCCTTGATGTGGCAATGACCCGAAAAGGAAGAAGTGGGTAAAGATAATGCATGAATAGTTTGGTTCAACAAAAGAAACATGAGAGCTTCAGCGAAGAGTCCAGACTGCTAAAAGAATAATTGTTTTCCCTCCAACTCCCACTGAGGTCCTGTGTTTGTCTTGAACCAGACAAAGATCTGCAGAACTCATCTCAGGCTTCTCTCAACCATTGCAAAGAATTATTGAGCTGTTACTTCCAACCAGGTGAGTATTTCATGGAGCTGCTTTTAGCAACATCCATGCACAAAAACATGTTTTCCCCTTAGTCCAGTTACCATGTGAATCAGCTAATTACCTGTGTGTTCCAAAAAACATTATTCTTTGTCACCTAGCCTTTCATTTATTCTCAACATATATACACATGGTATTTTGGAGGTACTGCAAACAAAGTATCAAAAAGTCTGTCATGACGTGTACTCTTTTATCCAGTATTGTGTGCCCTAGACACATACTATATTAGCTTTTACTTCTGTCATTGCACATCGGTGAAAGCACTTGAAGCTTCAAATACAGAAATCCATCAGGGACCAAACCAGTGCCTGCATTTCAAGAGATCAGTTGTTCATCTGGTGATCTAATCATTAAACTTATGTTGTGATGGCGCTAACAGAAAATCAATCTAATTATGGACATTTTCCTGCTTTGGCCTTTAACCAATTGGAGTAGTAAAGTATTTTTAGAGATCTATAGACTGACACATTTCTTCTGTGAGAAAACATTCTTGGCAATTAATATTTTTGATTTTGGTCTTCATCAGGAGGGAAATAGAAGGACTTTTAAAAACAGCAAACTGTTCGCTAGAAAAACCCAAATAGATATATGGAAGATTTTAGTTATGATTTTTTCCTAGTCAAGCTAAGTCATGAACTAAAGATAAAGACAAAGTCTACTGCAGCAACAGTCAGTTTTTGTCTCACTGAAAATTAGGGATGGGGCCGATCCGATCCAGTAGATACCAGCATTATTTAAGTATTGGGTATCGGAATCAAACATGCTGATACTTTTCCGATCCAGCTTCAAAGAGCACTTGAGTTCAATCACATTCTATGACTGTACTTAACATTGTGTGAGATACACATACACCCCATTAAGACACTCTTAAGCCTACAATAGGGAACTTACTGACTTTAACAGCACACAGGACAGGAGGCAATTATACCACACACATGTCCTCCTTACTCATGGTGCAGCTGAAAAAACTAAAAAAGCGCTAAGCATGATGGGAAAGACAACACAGCCACTCCCCTTAACCAATAAGAGAGTTGATTTTGTTGTCTTTCCCATCATAACCAATAAATATAACCAATAGTTTGTCCAGCTAAAGCTGAAAAAACTAAAAAAGCGCTAAGCATGATGGGAAAGACAACACAGCCACTCCCCTTAACCAATAAGAGAGTTGATTTTGTTGTCTTTCCCATAATGCTTAGCGTTTTTTTAGTTTTACGGCTTTAGCAGTGAGCCATGAGCTACTGTTGTTTTTAGTTTTCCAGATTTAGCTGGAAAAGTTTTCCAGCTAAATCTGTTTTCCAGCTATAATCCACTCTCTTATTGGTTAAGGAGAGTGGCTGTGTTGTCTTTCCCATCATGCTTAGCGCTTTTTTAGTTTTTTTCAGCTGCACCATGAGTAAGGAGGACATGTGTTTGGTATAATTGCCTCCTGTCCTGTGTGCTGTTAAAGTCAAGGGGTTCCCTATTGTAAGGCTTGAATGTGTCTTACCATACCATACCATACCATTTTATTTATAAAGCACTTTAAACAGGAACAAGTCCACCAAAGTGCTGGACAAACAAACACGCAACAGGCAACACATACAATGAAGTACAACACGAAAAACATAAAAAACATTGCAGATCATAAATCAAACGATCCAGTACACATCAGCTGGCATTGAAAGCGATGGAGTAGTAGTGTCTTCATTTGGATTATCTCACACAAAGTTAAAATGAATAGTTTGGGTGCAAAAGTTTCATTATACAGAGTCACATACCTGAACAGTTTCAGATCGGAAAAGTACCAGTATCGGTCGAGACTGAGTTAATAAGTATCAGATCGGAAGTGAGAAATGTGGATCGGTGCATCCCTACAGAAAATAACCTTACCCCAAAGGTAGATAACTTCCAGGAGCTTGTACCTCATATGTACCTTTGTCCTTACAATAGGAATGCCGTGTCAGCAAAAAGCTTTTCTCCTGATCGAAGACATGAATTTTTAAAAGATTGCACCATCACATAGATAAAGTAGTTTGATTGTTTAAATAATTAATGGAAAAAAAGGTTCTCATTGTTGTCTTTTCTATGTTTTTCCTTAAGGAAATTAGTTTTCTTACATGTGTAAATTCTTAGCAATAAGAAATAGCTAATTTAGGAAAATCTGAGTGAGTAGTACTTTATCTTTAGTGCTTTATCTTTTGAAACAAGTGCACAAGGCATGCTATGTATAGATACTAGCAGGTTATTTGTAGTGCACTGCCGCAGAGAATGGGCAACTGATGCATCAATCTGTCTTGCTGAAAAATACCTATTGCCAGAGGAGTGAGATGCCGTGACAAACAGCAATGTGGTTTCCCTGGTTCAGCAAAAGGAGTGGGCTAAGTCTGCTGGTGTACTGTAGAAAGCATTTTCATTTGTTTAGGAAAAGTTTGGCAGCAGCAACACTATTTGTCATGGAGAGCACAGCGAGTGAAGAGGTGATTGAGTGGCCGGCAGTGAGTGACCCGGTGCAAGCACTGCACAGGATTGAAACAGGGATGACAAAAGCTGGGGGCGGATTGGAAGGTGAGGGAGTCAAGCAGCATGTTCCAGCTTCCCCACCTGTGACCCAACTACCACGGAGGTTTTTCCTCAAAATCTGTCTCTGGACAAATCAGCTTCAAATACAGAAATCCATCAGGGACCAAACCAGTGCCTGCATTTCAAGAGATCAGTTGTTCATCTGGTGATCTAATCATAAAATGTATGTTGTGATGGCGCTAACAGAAAATCAATCTAATTATGGGCATTTTCCTGGTTTGGCCTTTAACCAGTTGGAGTAGTAAAGTATTTTTAGAGATCTATAGAGTTTTGAATAGTTTGTATGGTATTGTGTGATCACGTTGGGTTTGGCTGTTGCTTTTGTTTAGTGTTAATGTTAAATTAGTCTGTTGTAGATACACTAGTGTTCTACACTCCTTGCAAAAGGTCCACATAAACAAATCATCACAACTGCCTGCTGTGTCTTCAGTCCATTAAGTTGAATTCCCCATTGTCAAATTCTTGTTTATACCATACTTTTCATTCAACTTTTATTTGTATTAGTCTCATTGAGTCACGAAGACTAATTTTCAACAGAGACCTGTTTTAAACAAAACCATAGATAAGATACACTCAACAAGAAACAGCTGTAAAATGCATATGACATAAAAAGTACATAAAAGTAGTAATATAAAACAAAATATCGATGTGTAGGGGCGCAGCTGACTCGTGACCCGAAGGTCCTGGGTTTGATCCCCAATCATTGCACATCTCGTAGTGTCTCTGAGCACGACACCTAATCCCGAATTGCTCCCTGGGCGAATGCAGAGATGCAATTTCATATTTGTATGGGAACATATAATGCTGACAACACATAGCACTGTATTATTGTATAAACAAGCTACATTATGAAACAAGGTAAAATACTAAAAACAGGAACATGTCTGTATTTATTTTTGTCTGTATTTATTTTTGTACAGATTTGTACAGATGGCTCGGGCATCTGGTTAGGATGCCTCCTGGACGCCTCCCTGGTGAGGTGTTCCGGGCATGTCCCACCGGGAGGAGACCCAGAGGAAGACCCAGGACGCGCTGGAGGGACTATGTTTCTCGGCTGGCCTGGGAACGCCTTGGGATTCCCCCAGAGGAGCTGCTTCAAGTGGCTGGGGAGAGGGAAGTCTGGGCCTCCCTACTTAGGCTGCTACCCCCGCGACCCGACCCCGGATAAGCGGACGAAAATGGATGGATGGATGGATGGATGGATGTATTTATTTTTGCTTTGAACTTAAGTGATTAAAAATCCCTTAGGGAGGTCAAGGATGGCAGCTTCAGATCTTTTTGTAAGGTGTTCCAGGTTACAGGAGCAGAGTAAGAAAAGGCCTTTTTGACTAATTCAGTCCGCACTGAGGGGACTTTGCTGCAGGTAATATTGTCTTGAGAGTGCACACTATAACTGCACTGATGACGTGACATATTGGAGGAGATATGTGAAGGTAGCAGACCAAAGAGTGATTTAAAGATGAAAATGTACAGTGTGAGACCAGTTGAGCAGTGAATACAGAGTGCAATGATGGGCAGTGGTGGCTGGTCAATTTTTTCCAGGGGTGGGGGTGGGGAGTCCTAATATTGCACCTTAGCATATATAGCATTTCACCATATAAATGTACCTTAAATGTTTCAATGTTAATAGGAGCTAGTTATTTGTAAGAGGCTTTGTTTTCATTATCCAGATCAATACAGTGTTAAGAAATAGTACAACACCATCAGTGACATTTAGTATATACAATTATTAATGTTTGATAATTTTTTACAAGTAAATTCAAATAAATGTAGCCATCAGAATCGAATACAAGAACCATGAGGCTAGAACTAGCATGCTAACTCCACAAACAAACAAAGAAAAGACAAACTCATCAGTTCCCACTTGCAGTCAGCTGAAGTTTTTTTTTTTCACAAACAGAGACATCTAAAAGCTGAGAGGCATATCAGTCAGGAATGGTAATATAATAATATAAGCATTAGATAAAGGCTAGCATTAGCATGCTAGCTCCAGAAACAAACTCACCAGTTGCCACTTTTTGAATAAACAGTCAACTGAAGGCTTTTTCACAAACAGAGACTTCTAAAAGTTGAGAGACATATCAGTCAGAAATGGCAAATAGACATTAGATAAAGGGCTTTCAATGATTTAAAACCTACCTGCAGCCAGCCTGCTTGAGTCACTGCACGGCTCATTTCCCAGACAAAAACAAACAAAACAAAAAGACCGGAAGCACATGATCGGTAGGTACAGCTTACGTTGGATGCAGAAATCTGCACCCAGCATCTTCCCGAAACTCAGACGAGGGATGCCCACCCTGAGAGCTTCAGCCTGCCTGCACCTTTGGTCCAGCTTGGTTTGGATTCGCTCCAAAGTCTGGCCAAAAAGTCCCTCCGCTTCTATCGAGTGGTGGAGAAAAGGCACCTTTTGTCCCTAAATCCGTCAGTGTCATCCACAGGTGGCGGAGTGCGATGACCACTTCCGCCATACCTCTGCCCTGATTCACAGCAGTTGTACCCATCATACGAAGGACAAAGTCTGTAGCTCTGCGGGCTTCGTCCAGTAGTTCGGCAGCAGCTTGCTTATCCGAGGTTTCCTGCAATTGTTGGAGTTTTTCTGCGAGGTAAGCCTGCACCATCGCTGACGCGTTCATCGCGCGCGCCGCGAGTCCTTGAGCTCTGTAGCACTTCTCGAGAAGCGATGCTAAGGCTTTACAAGCTTTGCTGGGGAGAGTCGGCTTTGTTCCTGACGATCTGGGAGCTAGGTGGGACGCTAGCGTGTCCTCAATCTGAGGTGCATTAGCTATTCCCACCTGATCCATGCCCTCCACCTCGAGGAATTGTGAAAGGGGGAGAAGCATGGACGCTCGTGGCTGAGGCCAGGTGCGGGTCAGTTCCGTGAGGAAGTCTGGGAACACGGGCATCCTTTGCCTTGTTGCAGCCTGTTGTTTTGAATAAAAATAGTTCCCCGCCAGCCTCATGACCAGTTGGCG
Source organism: Garcialebias charrua (assembly GCA_038048925.1). Classification (NCBI taxonomy): domain Eukaryota; kingdom Metazoa; phylum Chordata; class Actinopteri; order Cyprinodontiformes; family Rivulidae; genus Garcialebias; species Garcialebias charrua. The sequence continues at coordinate 50,977 of JBBPBX010010352.1, forward strand.
AGGTGGGGGCTCTGGCCAGGGGATGTTCAACGCGTCCGCCGCTCTGTGGCACAGGTCGAACAGGGCCTGGATGGAGAAGTCCGTTTCAGGGAGCGCAGGTATCGAGGTCCTGGGGAGGTGCTCTCCCGGATCCTCGATCTCGAGTTCTGGTTCCTCCGTTGAAAATTCGCCTGAGGCTGAGATGGAGATCTCGTCTTCATTCATCATGCCTCTGGTGTCGAACTCGACTGTTATGTTCCCCATTGGGTTGCCAACTCCTTGATAAATAAATAAGGGACACCTCTCGGCAGGGCTGGTCACCCCATTTAACCCCCCCCCCCCCACACACACACACACACACACAAACACCCTGCCTGCCCCTCCTCACTTTGAAATCAACCTGAATTCATTTGGATACGTGTTTTTGAATTATAAAAATATGTATAAACAAATTATTACACAATTAACCATTTATTTTTAGTGCAAATAGAATTGCCAGAAACAAACATATCTTTTGAAAATTATGTATCTTTCTTAAACAGACCTCTGTCCTGCTTAATAACTTAAAACAGAATTATGTATCTTTCTTAAACAGACCTCTGTCCTGCTTAATAACTTAAAACAGTATTAAATAACAAAAAATCAATACGAACATTCTGTAATAGTGCATTTAGTGCAACGTGCAAATAAAGTTTGTAGTAAATCTGTAAACATAAACACATTGTGCCTCAAAGGCCATGGCTTTCCACTTGTAGTAAAAATAAAAAACTTGTAAACTAAACAGTGGAACGTTACATTATGGAGTCAACCTATTTTTTCCATTTGTATTTCTGCTGAGATCGTGCTGCAGCAAGGAGTGCTCTGTTTTTCAGTGCCAAAGAGTAAAACTCTGAGCAAGACATTTCATAATTTAGACTGACAATGAGCTCACTTCTAATTAGTTCAGTAGAACATTTGTTTCGCACATCAGTCCACTTATTTTTCATGAAAGAGAAAATCCTTTCCACAAACCCAGTGGAAGATGGGATGCTGAGGACAAAGGATACAACAGCCTGGATGTTGGGGAGGTCAGCTGCCTGAAGAACTTGCATCCACTTCTCTGCTGTTCCCTGGGACTGCCACCTTTCTTTCTCCTGAGGTGAGGTGGTGAGGTGGTCTATCAGGCTGTTTGCAGTCACACATTCCTCATACAGCTCATCCATAGACATGTTTAGCCTGCCAAAAGGTGTTAAAGTTCATTAGTGACACATAGCCTAGGTTATGTAGTGATAAATAAATGGAAAAACGTGTATTGTTTATATTTATAATTTAGCATTGTATTTAAACTACATTTTGAAATGTATTTATTAATTTACCTATATGAACTGTGTTTTTTTAAAGATGGACAAGGTTGTATGTTTGCATAGTGTAAAGTAAATTCACAATTATGTATTTATTTGTACGTGTCAATTGTACACTTTTGTTTATAACTATCAATAATTAAACATGGTTCACCACTACACTGGAAATTATTGAATTTTTACCTGCCAACCAGGTGAAGACTTTCAGTGATCTTCTCCACTTCCTCAAAGGATATTTTTCCAGATGCCAGAGAGAGGGGCTGAAGGTGAAAGAGCCAGTTTTCCTCTGAGAAGTCAAACCACTTCTGGACATAACTGATGGCAGTGGGTTTTTTTTACATACCATATCTGCCTCTGGTGTTGCCCGGTGCAGAACAAATTGGTCAAGGGTTCTCCTGGTTTTGTTGTCTTTCACGTTTCTTATGTGTCCAACTGCAGAAGCTGTTTCACATCAAGCTGTCCACCGTGGGCTACAGAAAAAGTACGCTTGCAGACAGTAGGCTACAGTTGGCTTTGTAGTCATTATCATTCACGCGTTCCAGCCCCACATGACTTCCTTTTCCCACTCGACTCTGTATTTTTGTAGCCGTTTCTTTTTTTTTTTCCTGGGGGGAGTAGTCAGGATCGAAGGTGATCTATGTTCAGGGGCGGAGTGGGACAACTTTTCAGCCCGGGAGTTTAATGGCCAAGAGTGGCCCATTTTTTCACATTTTAAAAATATTTGGCAAAAATGTAGCCTATAATATTTTTTTAATTGCAATACAATCAACAACTTTTTTTTGGTTATAATTTTTAGTTACATTTTGTTACAATTCAGCAAATCAGGTGGGAAAAAAACTAAATTAGTTGACTTAAAAAACAGAAAATGATAAGTCAATTCTTTGTTGCTCTTTCCATATCAGACTCAAAGATTACTGAAAAACTCAAAACGTAATTTTGTTGGCTTGAACGTTGGCCAGCTGTCATGAGAAGTTTGCACTAAATACAGTGACAAAAAGATAAACCATAAAACTATTTTACATTCAAAATATTAAATTTGAGGCCAGATAAAATGTCAATGAGACCAGATTTGGCCCATGGGCCTCGAGTTTGACATGTGATCTACAGCATCAGTAAGCGCCTAAGAAGTGCACTAGTTTCTGCCACCATATGTGTTACTTTGTCATTGTCAATGGACATAAGAAGTTCTTTCTCTGTGGACATCAGCATAAATGCCTCCAAATGCTCCTGGTTAAGTGTGCTTCATAGTCTATTCTTGATGAACTTGAGAGTAGAGAAGCTTTCACATGCAACATGAGACAACAAATATTTGTATGCCAGCCCTATATAGGCATCTGTGAAAAGGTTATACTGTGTCAATATAAGGTAAACACAGATAACACAGTTTCTGCAAGAAGAACAAGCCCTGCTTTCAAGTTCAATCTCTGGTTCAACCCTGTTCCATCTCAGTACCATCTTGACAGTGGACTCTTCCAGAGGGGACTTTTTCAGCCTATCCCAAGACTGGACAGCTCTGTGTGTAAAGTACTCACTGTGGCTCTCTCATCAAATCTAAGCAGATTTTTGCTTGTTGCTTGAAGTGCTGAGCTCTTGAGTCCTTTAAGCCTCATCTCTGAAAAGTTTTTAGGGTCAAGACAAGCAAAATCAGAGACAAGTTTGGCATTGGTTGCAATATGTATGCATATGCATGAGTTTATTTTTATTTGTCTATTAAATGCGTTGCTTTAACATTTTTCTGTTTCCTGTTTTCACTTCACCTCATGCATTTCTGCCTCATTACGTAAATAAGGACTTGTGTGGAAAATTAAAAAAATAATTACATTTAATTACATAACACAAGTCATCTAAGAGTAAAAGTAAAAACAAAAAAATATATAGGCCTACCGGTATTTTAAGCACAGTAAAATGTAAAATTATGAATTAAAATATATAATTTGTTGGAACTAAGCTGGAAAAAAAACATGATGGTCAATTAATTTTTAAAACATGAGATAAAGTTCTAAAAAAGCTAAGTCTGGTCTTCTGGACATTCAAGAAACAAAACAAAACAAAACAAAGCAAAAAATGTCCAGAAGACCAGACTTAGCTTTTTTAGATTTTTCTACCTGGATTATTGAGCATGCATCAGGGTATGAGATAAAGTTATCTTTTAATTTAAATTGTCCTTTGACGTTTATTTATTTATTGGTCAATTTATATATTTCTGCTTTTATTTCTAATTAGGCTCAGGCTGTCAGTTTAGGTCCCACTTGACTTTCATGCATGTTTAGTGACATAGTACAACGTTGTGACATTAGCTTAATTTATTATGCTAGTTTTTAATTTTTATCATTACCTGTTGCTTCTTCTGTCTCTTTGAAAAAATGTCTGTAAGCTTTGCACATTTGGCAGCTTCCTCCTTTCTTTTCTTCAACCTGACTTTTTCAGCTCCACCTGGCCTCTTCCTATCCATTTTTATTGCTAATTAGCAGTTTGGACTCCGCGCTGCTCCATCAGCTGATGTTTTAGAAAATACGTGCTTCGCTGCTGGGGTGGACTCAACCAACGGTGAATTTTCAGGGGTGTTTTTTATCAAATGGTAGCTCCCAAGCTGCCGGCCCTGTGCGGCGCAGTCTCTTAAAGGGATCAGCGCTTTAAGAGGCTGCAGGCTGCAGTCTCTTAAAGCGATCAGCGCTCCCTCCCTTTAAGAGGCTGCAGCCTGCAGCCTAAAGGCAGGGACAAGTCGATTTTGAGCAGATTCATTCAACCGTCATCATTTTCCCCGTGCGCCTATCGGCCCATTCATGACGCGGCCCATCGGGAAAACTCCCGAATCTCCCGATGGCCACTCCGCCCTTGCCTATGTTCACTGTTTAAATCCCCTGAATGTTTGCCGCTCGCGTCCATAAAGCTGCCTTCTTCTTCAAACCCTGTCGCTGCCGTGTCTTCCGTAAACTGCCAAGACTGGACCAATGAGATGAGCCGGATTCTGTAGTTTCAATCACTTGTGTAAAGGGCTGTCAGCTAATTGGTCACAGAGCAGAGCGGCTTCTTTACCGTAAAATATTGACATAAAGCGCATCATTATTTATCAACTCCATTGACGTTGACAGAATAGTTTTGATTCTCACGATATTACGGGACAAAGTGCTTCCCGTTTTAGATCAATAAGGGACGCGTACTTTTGTTTCTAAATACGGAACGATTCCGTTTTTCAAGGGACGGTTGGCAACCCTAGTTCCCCATGGGAGCAAGCGGGTCAGGGCTGTCGCCCTATTTGATGCGCGTGCTGTCGTGTAGAGCCATGCGTTCGAGCTCTGGTGTCGGAGTGAGGGTCTCCGTGGTGTCTGGGTCCTATGGACCAGCTGAGCCTCCCATGGCTTTAGCCACAAGGTCCACGCGCTGCCGCAGCACCGCGTCCAGCATCTGGCTGCAGTGTGGGCAAGAGTAGGGCGCGTCCAGAGCTTGTCTTGCATGAAATATACCCAGGCAGACTGGACAGGCCTCATGGGTGTCCGTCGCTGTGAGGTAAAATCCACAGCCGCTGGGACAGACGCGCTCGATTGGGCTCGCCGTCCCGCTGGCTTTCCTTTGAAGTTTAGTCTTTCGCTTCCCCTTCTCCGGAGGCATGTCCGAGACAAGGCGAGCTAGACCTTCCAGAATCCTTTTTCTTCTTTGTTCGAGTGTCTCCTCCATCGTGTCGCTTTCGCTGGCTAGCTCGCTAAGCTTGTGTTAGCCGAGGTAGCGGTTGTGGCGCAGTTATAACGCCGTTGAGCGAAGCAACCTGTGAAGAGAGGAGAGAAGAAAACTTTGAGGTTATATTAATGTGCTGGGCTAGCTTTCGCTAGTCCAGCAGTATGCAGGGAAAAATTCTCTGTGCGCTCTGTGCAAGGAGCGAGCTCACCTAGTTGAGCGATGGAGCAGCAGAGAAGTCCCGCAAAGAGAGGTAGTTCAGGTTTTTGCGAGGTGAAGGGCAAAAAAGATGAAGATGGAGGGGCATCAGTCGCCTAAGTACCTAAAGGGCGGTACCTCTGGCGAGGGGTGACGCCCCCTGCCGAAAAAGGCGTGAATGTATTTCTTCAGGAAATCGCGCGGGGCGCAATTCCCATAGCAAGTATGTTGCACCGAGAGACCGAACTGAAAGGGCATCTTATATTCTTAATGAGATAAATGTATGGCAAGCCCTTTTAACATTAAATCGGATTCACGGCACTTACATTCCAGATATCTTAAATTGAATTATGACTAGTCATAATAGCTATTTAAGATATCTTGAATTACATTCTGACTAGTCAAAATTCCTATTTGAGATATCTCTAATTACATTCTGACTAGTCAAAATGACGTCAGATTTACCATTGAGTTGAATGGAGGCTTCAATTTAAGATATCTTGAAATGAATTTTGACTAGTCATAAATACAATTCTAGATATCTCTAAGTTAATTTTGACTAGTCATAATTTGCTTTCAAGATATCTCGATTTTAGTTCTGACTAGTCATAATTACAATTAAAGATATCTTAAATTACGTCACCATTTAAGATATCTTAAATGTATTTTTAGATATCTGAAATTGATTTATGACTAGTCAAAATGTAATTCAAGATATCTTAAATAACTATTATGACTTGAGCCGGAAAAGGGTAGCATGCCCTCTCCGGGTCGGGGAGGAGGTCCTGCCCCAAGTGGAGGAGTTTAAGTATCTCGGGATCTTGTTCACGAATGAGGGAAAACTGGAGCGTGAGATCGATAGGCGGATAGGTGCAGCGTCCGCAGTGAAGCGGGCGCTGTACCGGTCTGTCGTGGTGAAGAGAGAGCTGAGTCAAAAGGCAAAGCTCTCAATTTACCGATCGATCTACGTTCCCACCCTCATCTATGGTCATGAGCTTTGGGTTATGACCGAAAGAACAAGATCTCGGATACAAGCGGCTGAAATGAGTTTTCTCCGCAGGGTGGCTGGACTCTCCCTTAGAGATAGGGTGAGAAGCTCAGTCATCCGGGAGGGACTCGGAGTAGAGCCGCTGCTTCTCCACATCGAGAGGAGCCAGTTGAGGTGGCTCGGGCATCTGGTTAGGATGCCTCCTGGACGCCTCCCTGGTGAGGTGTTCCGGGCATGTCCCACCGGGAGGAGACCCAGAGGAAGACCCAGGACGCGCTGGAGGGACTATGTTTCTCGGCTGGCCTGGGAACGCCTTGGGATTCCCCCGGAGGAGCTGCTCCAAGTGGCTGGGGAGAGGGAAGTCTGGGCCTCCCTACTTAGGCTGCTACCCCCGCGACCCGACCCCGGATAAGCGGAAGAAGATGGATGGATGGATGGATGGAACTATTATGACTAGTCATAAATCAATTTCAGATATCTACTGTACTTATGACTAGTCAAAATTCCTTTTAAGATATCTTTAAATGAATTCAAGATATCTTAAATATTTTATCATGTGGACAGCGTTTCTATTTAAGATATCTAGAATTCACATTATGACTACAGGTAGTCATAATTACGTACAAGATATCTTCAATTATAATTTTGACTAGTCACAATGACACAGTTTTACGCAGGCGGAAATAGGTCCGCCAAATCTTGTTAGAAGGACCCATGTCAGGTCTGTCCAACACAACGCCTGCTGTGTCTTTAACACGGTTTGTAGCGCAGCAGCTCGTGCTCGACATGAATTAAAAACACGGATGATGTATTGTTTGCAACAAGAAGGATTTTTACAACAAGAAGACTTTTTAAAACCGACGTCTTTTTCACTACAACAGGAAGTAGCAGCCACACAGCTTTCAAGGTAAGTAAAAACGTAGCTTAGC
>JBBPBX010010353.1:5217-19890 GCA_038048925.1 Garcialebias charrua
ATACATTATATATATACAGTATTATGTGATATTTGTCTGTGCAGGGTTGTCTTTTCACTGTGAAGTCATTTTCTTTTGTAAACAAGTATCACTCAACACCACAAGGTGGCAACCACCCTACAAGAAAACTAACAGCAAGTTACCATGGCGACAGGTCACTTTGATCTCCATCAGTCGGAAGATATTTCTCAGCACTTTTAAAAAACTTTTATGAAGAGCCATGATTCATGTTTGTCTCATGGAGCCCAGCAACTTTTAAAGCTTTAAAATCTGCAGAATTATTCATGAAATTAACTCTTGAAGTTGTTTTTCTGTGTTTTCATCCATTACTTTAATAAAATACTGTTACTACTCTGTAAAATATTGTGTAGTTCATTGAGTAAAATGTCTTGTGCAGTATGGCTTTAAATGTTAGAGGTGTACCATTTTTTTTCCCATTATTATTCCTCAAGCATCAAAGTAGAAATAAGTTGTTTTGATCTGTGATTGAGTTTTAAAGCACTTTGAAACATTTTAGATGCAAGTTTAACTCTTGTTATTGCCACCAAAGAAGCTCTTAATGAGTGTCAAGCAGATTTGGAGTAAATTCCTTTATAGAACTTAAAGTAGATTTTTAATAAAAATTATGTTAAATCAATTTAAATTATATTAAATATACTGTAATAGATTTATAAAAGTGTGAATAACGGGAGGAAAATTGTTAAAATGGTGCATTTCCAGAAGGCTGTGTGCTTCACAAAATGAGCAGATCAATAATGAGGGAATAATAAATATTAATAATTAAAATAACACTCAAAACCACACAAAGTACTGTACAAATGTGTTTTTTCTTTAAAGCTTCTGATCAATCAACAATCTTGTAATAAAATAATAATAAATATAATAATCCCATTATAATGGGATTACACATCAAGATCCACCAGAACCAATTTAAAAAGTTGAGTTTTCAACATTTGTTTTTTATGACTCAGCTGGTAGAGCCTCTCAGCAAGACTGTTGCTGGTTCAAATCTCAGCCAAGGACATTCCAAGGTTCTTTATTGTCATTTGCATCACACGTGGTACATGAGGTAGAACGAAAGTGTGTACTCAAGGTGCAAATTCCAAAAACATAAAGTATATAAAGAAACAGTATATAAGGATCTAAGATATACGCTAAACACTAATGATGTAAAACAATAAGGTATATTAAACAGCAGCCTGAACATGAGTATATAGTGAGTCTTTATAAATATAACTCTATATACAAAGTACTCCACCATTTCTGGGTAAAGTTTGCATGTTCTCTCCGTGTATGTGTGGGTTTTCTCCGAGTACTCCGGTTTACTCCCACAGACTAAAAACATGCAAGTTAGGCTGATTGGTGACTCTAAATTGTCCCTAGGTGTGAGTGAGAGTTGTTTGTCTCTGTGATGGACTGGAGGCCTGTCCAGGCTGTCCCCCACCTCACACACAGTGTCTGTTAAACATGGACACCAGTGACCCCCGCGACACGAAAAGGAAGACGCGGATCAGGATAATGGACGGATGGATTTCTTCTTCAAAATTTTTAAATTGTTCCAAGGATCAGCTGTGTTTGTGATTTCACTGTTTGTGACAAACCTGATAAATCCAGCTGAAGTGATCTGAAACAAAGGGACAAGACATTCTGAAAGATGGAGTGTTTTTCCATCTAAGATACAACGCAAAGTCTATCAGGGGCTAACTGATTCCCACATTGATCTGAGCCCACCCAGAGTCCACTGCGAGTCAGACAAACACTTTTGTTCAAGTTGTCTCCATTAGTTCACCGATTTTAGAATAGAATAGACTAAAATAGAATAGAATAAAATAGAAACAGCCTTTATTGTCCCATGGATGGGCAATTCAAGTGTAACAGCAGCAACAGATAAAAAGATTTACACAAAAAGTTCCTAAAATGTTCCAAACAACGTATAAAGAAATAAGATAAACAATATCAGTAATAATATTCAGTATGTATTGGAACATCACCAATGGTAATTTTTGCTTCTGAAACACCAGAACAAAGCTAAAGGCAATGTAATAATCTTTATAACACAGAAAGTGATGTAGACAGCATGCTAGCTGTGTGGTAAAGGGATAGTTCGGAGCTTTTCTAGTGGGATTCTGTAGAAAAATGTTGTGAAGAATGAATTTGTGTCTTGCTGTAAAGCTCTTTGACTGACCTCAGTCTGAAGAAAAATAGTTTAATTTTGAAAGAGATAAGCCTGAGCAGAGCTGAAACCAGAGTAAATTTCCAGGTATCTTTAGAGGCTGGAGTTGTTCTGAGTCAGCAGCGATCATCATTCTTCCCTCAGACAAGATGTCAGCTCCTCTGGTTCTTGCCCCAATTAAACTCTGTTTCTGCAAACAGGTCATTGGAAGAGTGTTGAAAACAGAAAACTGTTTTATTTATTTATTGTTATTTTCTACAAAATCCCACTTCAGATGATCTGAACAACTACTAAGAAACAACTGCATCAGATTTTTGTAAATACCATCTATGTCAGTGGTTCTTAAACTGGGGTCCCCTGACCCCCGGGGTTCCGCAAAAAAAAAAGTTATCCATTTAACAAGCACAGATGTTTAACAACCCATCAAAATACACCAAAATGCAAGAAATCCCATCTACTTTATTCAAAAATATCTGGTGGAGGACCCCCAGATTTCCCCTGCTGCATTAACAAACAAAAACTGACTGAAAAGTGCTGGGTGGACTAAAACTGAAGATCTATAAGTTCTTGGAATTAAACATGATGAAAAATAAACAAGAAAAAGCAGTAAACATCTGTAAACAGCTGACATAAGAGCCGAAACGGTGTCAGAGCTTCACTCCTGCTGCTCATCGATGCTGCTGATTGATCCGGAGCGCAGCTGATACCTGCACACATGCTTCCAGTCCACATCGATCCCTCTCCTCCTCATGTCACCGCCGTACAGAACATTTCGCCATCTCTGCATGAATGCACTTCACGATAATGTTCGAGGCATGATGATGTGCATTGTTTGTTCGTGTGGACTGTTGCAGCATCCTCAGAGGCGAGCCAGGACGAGTCCACAGGGGGCGCCTCGAGCAGACCCCAGGAGTATAAAGGCATGGCTCTTGCAGGCAGCAGTCCACAGAGCTGGAGCCTGCAGAGGTGAGAGAACATGGACGGCTTGTTTCACACTTTGAATAAGAAATGATGGTAAAACATTTTGAAGAACGTAATGCTGATGAGGCTGTTCCTCAGTGTTGTGTTCAGGGGCCTGTCTGTGAGACTAGCAGACCCTCAGATGGAGCACAAAGCTTGTCTTTGTCAGAGGACTGTGTTTGGGACGTCTCGGTTGGATGGACTTGAGAGGACATTTAGGGGGTCCCGTTTTGTGTCTGGCTCCAGTTTGGTCCAGTTTGCTGTGTGATGTTCTTATTAACGATAATGTGATGCTCAGGCTTTGTTCCAGCAGCCCAGTGATGTAATAATCTTTTTTTATCAGATAGAATGTTAATAATTGACCCTCAGGACCATTTGAGACCACTTCCTGTCTGTGACTCAAGGATAAGACTTTTTATTTAGTCAAGCAGTGTTTGATTAAAGACAACTAACTTTGTGTTGAACTGTCTTGAGTGACTCCTGTCCTCCCACAAAGCCAAACCTTCCTGTCCTCGTCTGACTTCAGATAGGCTAACTGTCAAACCTCCCCCTGCCTCCCCCTGCCTCCCTCCTGTACTTCTCCTTTCACAGATAAGTGACCGGTCTCTCCTCATCCTGAGCGTCAGTCAGGCGAGGCTCTGCTCTTCAAACTTCCCTCCTCTTCTGCTGCTCGCCGCTTCTCTCTGCTTCGTCCCTTCTTGGCCTCCAGCATGGCCCCGACCCTCGCCACGGCCTTCGCCAGGCGCTGGTGGATGGCAGTGACTGCCATCGTGGAGAACCTGCTCTTCTCTGCTGTGCTGCTGGGATGGGGGTCGCTCCTCATCATGCTGAAGTCAGAAGGCTTCTACTCCTACCTCTGCAATGAGGACGGTGAGTCCAAACAGAACCTGGCTCTCTCTCTTTCTTTATGTTTTGGTCAGAAAATATAAATGTTCTGCCTTTGTTTGGTGTAAAAACAGTTTTTTTTTTAGGTTCAGTTTCTGCCTGAATTGGGTTTTAAAATAAAGTTAAGGGGATGGATTCTCTCATTTAAGGAGATGTAAATCAATACTCCTGTCTGCTTCTGTTAGAAGAAGTCTTTTCTTCTTCTGTGAAGCGTGAACCTGTTAGTGGGACTCCAGAGACTAAACCTGATCAGTCCAGTTCAGGAAGACAAAGACGTCCAGAGTTAAAGGAATCAAAGTGCGCAGTGTTTCCTGACTCTGAACCGACAGCAGCTCCAGACAAAGTGGGCGCTGGCTGACAGAGCAGGGTTATAACTCAACTTAGCCTCCTGAATCACCCCCTCCCTGACATTTTAGTTCTTCTCCATCTCTTGCTTTAAAGTTTCATTTGTGTTTCTGTAAACAGGATGACATCTACAACTGATGAACACAATATGAGACAGTTGCCACAAACAAATAAGTTTAAAAACACACACAAAAAATGGCTCAAACTATTTCATTTTTACAGATACTGTACTGGCCTAAAGTCTGGTGTGGTAGCAGGCTAGCAGCTGAGACTGAGCTGAGACCTTATATCCTAAGTGCCAAGGATCTTGTTTAAAATTAACTATTTGGAGTCCACTCTGTCTTTATGTTGGAACAATATTTACTGAAATCAGAACAAGCGCTCAATACAAAAACAACTGGACTTTATTTGTTGCAGAAAACGTTTCACCCTTTATCCAAAGGGCTTTTTCAATTCAAAAGAGCAGCTGTGAAACAGAAGTTTTATACAGGCTGACATGCCACGCACCAACATGTAAATTGGAAGCTGAAATAAATAAAGTCCAGTTGTTTTTGTATTGAGCGCTTGTTCTGATTTTATCATGTCCTGGACGACTGAGAATCTTCACCAGAATATTTACTGAACCAATAATGATATTTGTAAAAAATATATATTAAAAAAGGGAACTAATCATTGGTTGTAATTTAACAAAATGATTAACTTTAAGAGCCAACCCATTTCAAGATGGCTGCCAGAGCCAACTGACTGTCAATGACAAACAAATGGCCATGATTCAGCCAGTTTCACAGATATTGTGTAAAGATTTGTGTTGGTTGCAGCTGAGTGTCATTGACAACAGACTCTGGCCTTCAGCTGTGTGTCTCTGTGAACTAGCGGTGCTGATTTAAAACACATTTTCATGAAGCAACCACTGGATGCACATCTGCAGCTGATTGACATTCATAGCGTCCCGTCAAATTAAGACCTCCGCTCATCAAACCTTGCGAAACACAGGAGTACTCAAACCCAGGCAACTTTGCGGATACTAGGGCAGTAGTAGCTGAGTCTTTAACAGAACGTACTCTCAGTGTGACATCTTGTATTTTTACACGACATCAGGAAAGAGGTTATTTTCAAGGATGGACCAAAACAACTCCATCATTTTGCAACATGAAATAATCTGTGTGGAGTTTAGTAGTGGCGCAGTGGTTAGAGACGGTGGGCCTGTTACCGACATCACAAAATGTGGGTGGAAAAAGGTGAAACGCCACACCTGCCTCCACCCTTATTCGCCCCACTCTGGGCCCCTGAGCAAGGCCCTTAACCCCTATCTGCTCCCTAAACAGGTCTCTCTTGAAAATGAGTTCTCGTGGCTCAATGAGAGTATACCTGGATAAATAAAGGGTAATGACAAAAAAAATAATCTCATCCAACAAAGTCCAGTCAGGTCATCTGGACGGTTTCTTTTTTGTTGAGACGTTTCATCCTTTATCCAAAGGACTTTATCAATTGTCAATGGGGGAAAGGGAGGACCCCAGAAACCATCTTATCACCATCAAACTGGTTGGTCTGTCCACCATGGAGTGTGCTGCTTGTGGGAGTGAGTTTGTTTGTGCCTCCTTGGATTGATGAAGTCCTTTGGATGAAGGACAAAACATGTCAACAACAAAAAAGAAACCGTCCAGATGACCTGACTGAACTTTGTTGGATGTTTTACCTGGGTTATTGAGCATGAACTTTGATTTATGTTCTTGTTTTCTCTGGGTACTCCAGTTTTCTCCCACAGTCCAAACTCCTGCCTGTCAGGCAACAGATCTGTGATCTCAGTGGGATTTGTAAAGGTTAAGAAATAAACAATAAATAACTGCTGGGTATTTAATCCCACATGAAGCTGCAGGTCTGCAGGTCTCTGAAGATACTGGTTTGTTATAATGCACCACTGTGGCTGAACATTCAACCACACAGATGATTTCCTGGAAACCAACACGCGATTTATTTTAAATCTGGTGACGTAAAATAAAAAACGATCAGCTCAGCTCTTTCTCGGCATGTGACGTGCACGTGAGGACCAAAAAGGTCCATGTCAGCGTTTTCTTGCTGGTAATAAAGAAGTTCAGAGTTCACAGATAATGGTCCAGGGAGCGGGGGGCTGATAGTGAAGTGACAAGCTACACCTGGAGACAAGGCAGTAAAAAAACCAAGCAGATAGGAGTGAGGAACAGAGAGTAACCATGAGTCAGAACCGACGAGGTCCAGTCTGAGCTCCAGAACCAAACCATCCCCTCAGATCAAATGACTGGTTCTTTACAGGAACTGCTTTTTATCGTTTTATTCTACGGAGTCAAAGTAAACATCATTTTGTGCATTCTTTACAGTTTTGTATGAGCAAAACTAACCAACTCTTAAAAGTATCCAGCTTGTTTTCTAACTTATAAACTCCAAGTCCCATGAGTCCAGTGTGACAAAGAAGGGAAGACTTTAATGGTGGACACTGAATCTGCTCCGAGCTGCAGTGTTTCCAAACTGCTGCTGCTTATCCTCCAGCATCTGAACTTCTGGACTTCTTCACGTTATCACCCAGCAGCTCCTGATAATAACGTTAATAACAACGTATCACTTGTTCATCCTGGACATTTTAAAGTATTAATAAAAAAATAATTAAAAAAAACAGCATGTCAGGTGTTCTATTTCTGAGTGGACATTCTTTTGTCTGCTGCTCACTGCAGATTTTCTGCTGACAGCTTTTGTTTTCTGGCAAGAGGTTTGCCACATCTGCATCCATGCAGTCATCACTCATGTGACCACCGTGTGCTGGTCTGTCTCAATCTCCTGAATAAACAGAAGTTACATTTCAGCTCACGAGAAGCCGAAAAATGTTTATCTTTGCTACTTTGCATGGAGAGTGTTTTCTAGCTTTGTCCTCAAAAGAAATAGGTTTGAAGGTGGATGGAACCCAGAATGCAGGCTGGACCCAACACTTAAAATACTTGTTTATTAGCTAAACACTGTAAAACAAAGTATAAAAGCTAAACTGATGGACCCAATAGCTAACAATGTTTAGCACTCAGCTACTTCTATACCGAATCTTAGCTCAATATCTATAAAACTGACAGAATTAGAGCCATGTTTGTGTTTTCAACAGCCAAACCTCTATTTCCCACCTCTCCCCTATCATAGACAGAAATAATAATAATAATAATAACAATACTAATAATAAAAATGAATAATAATCTGAAATAACTGAAAATAACATTTATTACATTTATTACTACTGTTTTCATTCAATACTACTGTTTACATTTATTACTACTGTTTACATTTACACTACTTTTTATATCTACACTACTGCTGATATATATATATATATATATATATATATATATATATATATATATTTTTTTACTAGCCTTATTGCATATGCCACTTTACCTCTATACCAATATCAACTACCTCATACATATACTGTGTACATAAACTTCATATGCTGCTTTGTCACTCTATTACAAATGTCAATGCCAGAACTTTCATTTTATTTTATAGATATACTTTTTACACTTTTATACTACTATGCAAAAAACTCAGGACAGTATTACACTTTTGTTATTTCATTTTATGCTTATGTTTATTAAATGTTTAGTGTTTTAGTGTTGGTGTAACTTTTCATACTTTCATACTACTACTATGCAAAAACTACTATGCAAAAACTCAGGACAGTATTACACTTTTATTATTTCATTTTATGCTTATGTTTATTAAATGTTTTAGTGTTTTAGTGTTTAAATGTTTACTGTTGCACCGAGGGACAGAGAGAAATGCAATTTCAATCCTGTGTATGTCCTGTACATATTGCAGTTTTGACAATAAAGTTGACTTTGACTTTGATAATAAAAAAAGGTCAAACAACTCCATCCTCCTATCGCCAGATTCCTCAGGTAACAGCTCCATCTACAACCTGTCCCTGCCCCTGTCCACGCCGACGTCCGACGAGTACTCCGACTTGTTTGAAGACAGTGAACCAAACATGGAACTGGGAGACGGGGTAGAGATGAGGCCCCTGGCCCCGGAGGGGCCCCTGAGGATNTATATATATATATATATATATATATATTTACTAGCCTTATTGCATATGCCACTTTACCTCTATACCAATATCAACTACCTCATACATATACTGTGTACATAAACTTCATATGCTGCTTTGTCACTCTATTACAAATGTCAATGCCAGAACTTTCATTTTATTTTATAGATATACTTTTTACACTTTTATACTACTATGCAAAAAACTCAGGACAGTATTACACTTTTGTTATTTCATTTTATGCTTATGTTTATTAAATGTTTAGTGTTTTAGTGTTGGTGTAACTTTTCATACTTTCATACTACTACTATGCAAAAACTACTATGCAAAAACTCAGGACAGTATTACACTTTTATTATTTCATTTTATGCTTATGTTTATTAAATGTTTTAGTGTTTTAGTGTTTAAAGCCCCACTGACATGATTTTTTAATTTTCATGAAATTGCTCAAAATATATATCTTTTATCATTTAAATATGTTCATTTTTGCAAACAAAATGCTAAATCACTTTAATTTTGCTTTAAAAGTGATTTTGAACTTCAAGCCGTGTTTAATCATGGGAAATCCGATTACACTCGAACGCACCATCTGTGATGTAACACTGGGCAGAGGGCTCTGGTCTCTTTAATAGCGGACCATTTAAAACTGGACGAATTTATCAATCTATGTGAAGATTTGAGCTATTTGTCTTCATTTTGGGAAGCAGAAAATAGTTTGGGTGATGGAACAAGAAACAACAGGATCTAATTTAGGTCTGATGCTGTATCAGACTTCCTTCATGTCGAGCTGCTCATACCTGCGCACTGTGACAAGCCCAGAGCTCTGCCCGGTGTGACATCACAGATGGTGCGTTCGGGTGTAATCAGATTTCCCATGATTAAACACGGCTTGAAGTTCAAAATCACTTTTAAAGCAAAATTAAAGTGATTTATCATTTTGTTTGCATAAAGGAACATATTTAAATGATAAAATATATATATTTTGAGCAATTTTATGAATAGTAAAAAAATCATGTCGGTGGACCTTTAAATGTTTACTGTTGCACCGAGGGACAGAGAGAAATGCAATTTCAATCCTGTGTATGTCCTGTACATATTGCAGTTTTGACAATAAAGTTGACTTTGACTTTGATAATAAAAAAAGGTCAAACAACTCCATCCTCCTATCGCCAGATTCCTCAGGTAACAGCTCCATCTACAACCTGTCCCTGCCCCTGTCCACGCCGACGTCCGACGAGTACTCCGACTTGTTTGAAGACAGTGAACCAAACATGGAACTGGGAGACGGGGTAGAGATGAGGCCCCTGGCCCCGGAGGGGCCCCTGAGGATGAATGGCTGGCTGATCTGTAAAGAGCAGGACGAGATGCTGAACCTTGCTTTCACCGTGGGCTCCTTCCTGCTGTCTGCCATCACGCTGCCACTGGGGATCGTCATGGACAAATATGGGCCTCGAAAGCTCCGGCTGCTGGGCAGGTGGGTCTGGACAGGAGGAGCGTGTGTCAGAGTTCTCAGAGCACAAACAGAAATATCATTTAACAGCGAAACACAAAAGATAATTGTTTGTTTTTTTGTGTGTTTTCAGCACATGCTTTGCGTTTTCCTGCCTTCTGATTGCGTACGGAGCCTACAACCCAAACGGTAAGTCTCTGCTCCAGGAGATCACACGTGGTGAGAGCTGACAGCTAACATGGGTCTCCTTCACAGAACTGTCTGTCCTCATCTTCATTGCCCTGACTTTCAATGGCTTCGGGGGCATGTGCATGACCTTCACCTCCCTCACAGTAAGTGTTTGCACCAGCTTCCTGCTGCAGGGCGTCCATCCAGATGTGAAGTCCATGTGTTCCCAGCACTTTGTCTCGGTGTTTGCCGGCTCCCTGCATGCTCACCCTCTTCCACCGCTCGCCTCTGGCATTCCAGTCAGTCAGTGCTCCTTTTTTGTTGTTTTAACTCTAAACTCTGTGTTCCTGGTTTCTGCCTCAGATGGCAGGAAAGGAACAAATAAAAAAAAAGTCACAAAGAAACAACAAAAAGGGTTCGTTAACACTTTCTGCTTCATCTAAAAGCATCACAGCAGGCAAACTCCCGCTGCAGGACACTTAATACTCACCTTCATTTTTATTGTCTAAATAATCGCTGAGCTGACCAGCCCAGAGTTCACTTCAAGTCCACTTTATTAAAGTAATCATTAACATCTAATCCACACCAAAGTTCTGCTAAAATCCAACTACTCTTCATGTCTGAGCAGCAGTTTCATGCGATATCACAGTCAGCTTCAATTGGCAGAAATTAGTTAGCAATTCCCAATTTATTTGCCTCAATTATGAAATTATGACTCAGTGGGATTAAAACTGGCATTTAGCACATCAAACTTGATCATTCTGGGTTAGTCAGAGGACCATGAATGTCAAAAATGCGTCACCAATCCGACAATTGAGATGAATCAGCACAGACATCCACTCGTGCACCAGCACTTAAATATTGAAGTTTCTATGAAAGCTCATGTTACTTTAGCTGACTTCACACAACCTGCACCCACACACCCCTAAATTTGAACCTCTGGTACAAAAACAAGAGAACAACACAGATGTCTTTATTGTTTCCAGAGATCTCAGGGTCACTGCTTTACCGTTCGTCTGCATTCTTTCCCTGCCGTTCTTCATGGTCCAGTCTCTTCCCTTTACCTTCAGTGTATCCTATGGTGACTGTGTGGAGCTCTACCATGGTGATGCTGTTTACTGGTGAGAGGCTCGACTCCAGTAAATCTTTACGTCCACACCACCACAGGCTACAGGTCCACCTCCAGCCGAGTTCTTGTTGCACCCCCCATTAAATGTCTCATTAACTGCAGCCTTTTCTGTAGGCTTCAGTTCCTCCGAGGCTCCATGAAACCGTGTTTACCCCTCGGCTCGTTCCCCCCCCCTCAACAACCAGGAATCCTTGGTGCTGTGTTAATTATTAGCCACAAGCCCGAGTCCTGACTTGTTGTCCTCAGACCTTCAGGAGCTGTTTTTATGATGGCTGTTAGGTAACTTTGTTCTAACGTCCACCGTTTAATTTAGGTCTGTGCATCAGCTGGAATGTTTAAAGCTCTACGTCAGCGCACGCTTCAGTAAAATACTTGAACTGTAGTGCAAACTGATCGTGAATGTATTTTGAGCTTATTTCTAACTTAGCTTAGCTTATCTTAGCTTGACTTGACTGAATGAACTTGTTTATATAGCACCTTTCCTAAATATATCACAAAATACATCAAATAAACAATGGAAAAGAGTCAAGGTTCTTTATTGTCATTCACATTGCATGTGGTACATGTGGTGGAACGAAATAGTGTACTCGGGCTCCCAGTTACATCTAATTTTTCTTCTTCTTTCGGCTTCTCCCTTCGTATGGGGTAACCACAGCGAACTAGTCGCACGAAGACTTGGCAGTTGTTTTCACGCCGGATGCCCTTCCTGACACAACCACAAACCACTGAGCTACCACAGCCCTCTGTGTGGAGCAGATGGTGTGGGTTAAGGGCCTTGCTCAACGGCCCAGAGTGGGGCAGATGAGGGTGGAGACAAGTGTGACTGCTTCACTTATCCCACCCACATTTTTGATATTGTCGGTACCGGTGCTTGAACCGGCGATTTTCCGATCACAAGCTCACCTTCTTAACCTCTGCGCCACCACTCCCACTCCCAGTTACATCCAATAAAAGTATAAATTGTAAAACAAAAACAGTAATAAGATCTAAGATATGAACTTAGAAAAATGTTAAACTAAGAATACGCTAAACGCTTAATAGTGCAAAAACGGTGTTACACCAGAATGCACCAAAATACGTATAAACCGCCAAACATCAAAGTTCATGCTCAATAATCCAGGTAAAAAATCTAACAAAGTTCAATCAGGTCATCTGGACGGTTTATTTTTTATTTTTATTTTTTAGATGTTTCGTCCTTCATCCGAAGGACTTCATCAGTCCTGAGAACCGGAGACACTTGTGAAACAGAACAGCTCAGAATGTCTTTCCTTGTTGTGTGCAGCCAAACATTTTAGCTCGTTTTTCTCCACACTGAAACAAAAGCTGACAACAATGAATGAACTCTTCTCCCTCTGAATGTTACATGTTCACCCCTTCACCTCACTCACCCCCTCTGACTGTTACAGCTGGGTTGTGTGTGGAACAGCTGTGTGCGATACATGATGTTGTTTTACTGGTTCTGTGTCACATTTCGTCCTGTTTCCTCTGATGTGGAGCCATGTTTGCTGCCCCTCTGACCCCAGCGTCAGAGGGCTTCATCTTCATGCCTCCCTCTTTCTTCTTTTATTAAAATAAGCACAGCAGACTGAACTCTGATGCCGACTGCGCTTTAATAAAACATGCTTTGTATATCAAACAATATTTCACTCTTAACTTTGTTTAAAACAGATCATTTGTGTTAACCTTTGACCTCTTTTTTGTCTCTGTGTAGCTCCCCAACATGTTTGGAGACCTCCGCTCAACCTTCATAGCCCTGATGATTGGCTCCTACGCCTCCTCTGCTGTCACATTTCCTGGTGTAAAGGTAACAGTTGCACCTTCCAAGTTCTGCTTAAATTAATATGAAATCTGGCAAAACCAAGTGCATGATGTGGGACCAAGCAGGCGAGCAGCACGAGGAGGAGGAGGAGGCAGCACTGGGATGAACTAATTTAAATCAGATTCCATCAGTCATCTTTGAATCATGCATGGGAAATCCGATTACACTCGAACGCACCATATGTGATGTCACACTGGGCAGAGGGCTGTGGTCTCTTTAATAGCGGACCATTTAAAACCACGAATTTATCAATCTATGTGAAGATTTGAGCTATTTGTCTTCATTTTGGGAAGCAGAAAATAGTTTGGGTGATGGAACAAGAAACAACAGGATCTAATTTAGGTCTGATGCTGTATCAGACTTCCTTCATGTCGAGCTGCTCATACCTGCGCACTGTGACAAGCCCAGAGCTCTGCCCGGTGTGACATCACAGATGGTGCGTTCGCGTGTAATCGGATTTCCCATGATTAAACACGGCTTGAAGTTCAAAATCACTTTTAAAGCAAAATTAAAGTGATTTATCATTTTGTTTGCAAAAACGAACATATTTAAATGATAAAATATATATATTTTGAGCAATTTTATGAATAGTAAAAAAAATCATGTCAGTGGACCTTTAAGTCATGTGAACGTTTAATGCTTTATTTCTTTTAGAGACAGTCAAAATGAGCTGGTTTTGATCAAATGTTTATTTTCTGGACCATAGAGGACAAAGGAACACACTCTGAAAAGTTAATTGAAATCTCCGTTTGTAAAATAAAAGTATAGAGCAGTGAAAAGTACAATAAACTAGAACAACACCAAGTAAAAGCTTAAAGGTGCTGGCATCATTTAAGACAGTTTGTGGATGCAGCTGCTCATTCTGGCGACTCCGTGGGTCCAGAAATTAATGCACGACTTGTAGAAGAGACAGAGATGTCTGACATTTCTGGTCTCCATCTAATTTCCCATTTGTCTGTGATATTTTGTGCACAGGTCATCTATGATTTGGATGTATCTTTCGTTACCATCCTGGTGGTGTGGGCTGCCTGTGCTGGACTGGTCTTCTTCAACTGCTTCTTCAACTGGCCTCTGGAGCCTTTCCCAGGACCAGAAGACATGGACTACACGTCAGTAACACGCCTACAGACACACTCACAGCATGTGGGCAGATAGGATAAATACTGATTGATTTATTCTCTACAGTGTAAAGATCAAGTTTAGCTGGCTGGGCTTCGACCATAAAATCACAGGGAAGCAGTTCTACAGACAGGTGACCACAGTGGGCCGTCGGCTGAGCGTCAGTAACAACGTGAAGCAGAAGGAGGTGGTCAGCAAAGATGGACGCAACCTCTGCCTCTCCACCATGGACCTGGAAATGGATGGCAAACCACGGGAAGAATGTAAGACGCAGACATTTATAATCATTTCCGTACAGAAACTTTTGTTGAATACTGAAGCTGAAGGGTGTCAGGGGTCTGCAACCTGCGGCTTTGGAGCCACACGTGGCTCTTTGGTCCCTCTGCAACGGTTCTTTCAAGCTCAGACCAAAACTAACTGAATTTTATATATTCATTCATTCAACCTTTATTTAGATACAAATAACAACAAAAAATACTAGTTTTAACTGTTTTTATTTCTTTTTCAACTACTCTAACTTTTTTCTTCATTTCTATACTTGTTTATTTTTCCACATTAAAAAAGT
>JBBPBX010010353.1:24036-39905 GCA_038048925.1 Garcialebias charrua
CCTCAACCAAATACTCTCTGGTTTATTTGAGCATGTTCTCCTTTTGCCCCCACACAGCGGAGTCCTTCCTGAAGAGCATCATGAGCCCGATCTTCCTGCTCAGCGCTCTGACCATGTGCATCACTCAGCTTCGCCTCCTCTTCTACATGGGAGCCATGAACAGCGTCCTGGAGTCTCTCTGCGATGGAGACCTCAACACAGGTGGCTTTGCCTGCATTAAAACCTTTTACCACTGAAGCTGTTTGCTCTTTAAACTGTGGTGATGATGTCTTCAAAGCAGCTAAACATGATTCAATTCAATTTTCAGCTGAAAAGATAGAAGTTGGTAAGAGCTTCCAGTTTAGTTGTTTTCCAGTAGCCAGTCACAAACAAACAGAATTTAGTTTTGTAGACACACTTCCTGCCTTGTTCTATTTTAAACCCCAGCTCAGATGGCTTGGCTCTGTACTAACCCAGTCCTTCAGCTGTCCTTCAGCTCCAGGTAACGTTAGTTCATTCATTAACCAACTCTGCTGCTCAGAATTAGCCGAGCAAACATCATGAGCCGTTTCACATGATGCCCTTTTCCTCTGAGCCATAAACGCTCCTCTTAATGGCGTCATATTGACTTTTGGACAACCTTGTTGTTCCACTCAATATGGCTCCAACGCCTGGGACTAATTATTAACTTGACTGATGAACTAACCAGCTGTGTCTATCCTGTCACCCTTTTAAACGCCGACAGTCTTACTTTTACATAAACTACTGTATAAGTCTTCCCCACGTTGTAATGCGCCGTCTTGTCCTCGTTCTGCTCTTCAGTGAGTCTCTACTCCTCCATTTTTGGCGTGCTGCAGCTGCTTTGCTTGATGACCACCCCTGTGATCGGTCAGATCATGGACTGGAAACTGAAGGACTGTGACGACGGTGAAGACGACAAGGAGCCCTTCAGCAAGTGAGTCAAGTGACAACCTAAAACTCTGTCAGCCCCAGTGAAGACTCTGATCTGGTCTTTCTGACGCTTGGTCTTCACCACCTGGACACCTGCAGGCCCAACTGCAGCTTTGACTTTCCCAGAGTCTGTTCGACTCAAAATGAACACCTTTACAGGTTCGTATTTCCTGAAATGTTGTACCTGACCTTGTTCTGCGTTTCTTTTGCCTAAAAGGGGTGAAACAAAGCGCAGGGACAGAAAGACCCAGAAGGTGACCAACGCCCTGCGAGCGTTCGTCCTCACAAACCTGCTGCTGGTGGGATTTGGAATCACCTGCTTGGTACCCAACCTGCCGCTACAGGTGAGCAGCAAGCCGTCTCCACCGACTGTTTGGTGTCGTTAATGGACAAAGATTTAGCTTTTTTTTTTAAATGCAGAGCTGTGTTGAACTAGAGTTTCTGACTTTCTGCAGTCGGTGAGAAACAAGTGAATTACAGGTTTACTGACAGGATTGATAGCATCCTCATCGGAGATGTTTCCTTTGTTAATGTGGCAGAAAAATAGGAAATGTGTAACAATCTGGAGGTTGATCCCAAAATGCAGGGAGGACTCGAGTCAAAAAGTCAAAGTCAACTTTATTGTCAGAACTGTATGTACAGGACATACACAGGATTGAAATTGTATTTCTCTCAGTCCCTTGGTGCAACAGTAACCATTTAAACACTAAAACACTGAAACATTTAATAAACATAAGCATAAAATGAAATAAAAGTGTAATACTGTCCTGAGTTAAACTCAAGTTTAAAAGTAAAAGTTGTTTAATAACAATAAACAAAAGGGCTGATGTGGCAGCAACAACTTACATGAACCGTTAGAGGAAACGGGACGTGGTGCAGAACAGGTAACAGGAACATGAAGCCGTCATGAGACAATGGACAATTGTTGCTGGAATTGATTGTTTGAATTGATTTTGTTAAGAAGGGGCAGAAATGATAAGATTTCATTCTTCTTCTGCTGCCTTTCATTTTATAGGTATTTTATTTTCTTGTTTTGAAATTGTATTTGTGTTTTTAATTGAAATGAAATGAATAAAATAAACAAACGAAACAAACAATCAAGACATTGCCCAGAGAACAACCCAGATAACTTATATACACACACTAACAGACAAATGACAAACAGCTGGGACAGCAGGTGGCGGAGAAGCTAATTACACGAGGGAGCAATAGCTAGGACAGACCACAAGAGGGAGACACAGACGAGGAACAGAGTCAAACACAAGGATCAGGAAAGGAAATAAATGAACACAAAAAAAGACAGACAAAAAGGACAAATTATGACAAAACGAGCAGCCTGACTCTGCTCTCGGACTTTTTAAAGACAGGTAATGTAGATCGTTTTGGGAGTGGTCCAAGTTTGACAAAATATGAAACAGTTCTGAAGGCTCCTCTGTGTGGGGTCCAGAGCAACTCCAGTCCCACAAACATCATGGAGTTTCATGCGAACGCTGTCATATCAAACGTCACACCGTGGCCATTTTCACATTACACAGCTGCTCACGTGGAATTCTTTGATT
This sequence comes from Garcialebias charrua, assembly GCA_038048925.1. Taxonomy (NCBI): domain Eukaryota; kingdom Metazoa; phylum Chordata; class Actinopteri; order Cyprinodontiformes; family Rivulidae; genus Garcialebias; species Garcialebias charrua. The sequence continues at coordinate 26,526 of JBBPBX010010353.1, forward strand.
TGTTTTTGGACGTTCAAACAGCAGCTAGCTGTAGCACGTCTGGTGCAGCCCAGGGCCCTTATGGCAGGAATACAGAATTCTGCCAGAATAACGTGCAATTCAGTCAGATCCTCTGGACGGATTAAAATTTTAAAATTGTTGAAACGTTTCATCTTTTAGCCAAAAGACTTCTTCAGTCTGCGGAGCTGTAATAAACTCAGTCTTATTAATAGCACCTTCACACAGTGGTGACAGCCAGAACTAGCTGTTCACATGATGGAGGAGGACCATCAGCCTAACGACCGATTGTTAGTGCCCTGATGGCCATCCACAGAGGGCTAAGAGAATGAACTACAGGTGGTCCCCGACTTACGAACGAGTTCCGTTCCTACGCCCGTTCGTAACACGAAAATCGGCGTGAGTCGAAAAATATGTCCAAATACGTCCAAACGGCACCTCATACATACAGTACTGTATTTAGCCTCTATCCTAACACATTACCCTACATAATTATCAAAAAACACATACATTCGGAGCCATAATGAAGAGAAAAAAATAGTTAATTTCTTACCGGGAGCTGGTCCTGCAGCTTCACGCGGTCCACAGCGTTTACAGCAACGTCTGTTAGCATGTTAGCTCATTGCTAGCATGTTAGCTCGTTGCTCAGCTGTAGCCTCTCTGCCTCATACTCGGAAACCTCCGCTCCAAACAATAAGGTCTCTGCGCGCGGTCCAGCGTTTTACAGTAAGGTCTGTTAGCATATTAGCCCCTCTGCTCTGGTCAGCCTGTCTCAACAATGAGGTCTCCTGCTCCACTGAGCGCGGCAAGCTCCCCCCTCCCTCCTGTAAGTTTCCACTGAGTGCGTCAAGCTCCCCCCTCCCTCCTGTAAGTTTCCGCTGAGTGCGTCAAGCTCCCCCCTCCCTCCTGTAAGTTTCCACTGAGTGCGTCAAGCTCCCCCCTCCCTCCTGTAAGTTTCCGCTGAGTTTTGGTACCTTATTCTCTGGTGTAAAGGCGCATAAACCGCGTAACTCGAACAATGCTTTTCAATGGGAGGGCATTCGTAAAGTCGAAACGTCGTAAGTCGAGACCGTCGAGTCCATCGTAACCCGGGGACTACCTGTATTTATAAGACTGAGTTTATTGCAGCTCCTTAGACTGACAAAGTTGTTTGGATAATACCTGTACATTAAACATTTAAACTTTTTTTTTTAATCCATCCTGAGGATCTGACTTAACTTTGTTAGATTTTTCTACCTGCATTATTGAGCATGCATCAGGACATTTGAAAGTGAAGTTGTTGTAAAGCTTTTCACAGCAAGTAAAACATTTTCCGTCCCTTCCGCTGAACCCCATTTCAAAACAAACTGAACGTTTTTTTGTTACCGGTAGTTTTCCGATTATGGACGTTCTGATCTAAATTAAAGTTGTGCCTTGTTCTGTTTTCATGTGAGCTCAGATTGTGTCTTTCATCCTGCACACCGTGGTGAGAGGATTCATCCACTCTGCTGTCGGAGGTCTTTATGCTGCTGTGTGAGTGCCGATGCTTCTCTAACCTGTTGTAGTCTGTGCATGCTGGATGTGGAGACACCTTCAGACTCCCCTTAACGTTTCTCCTCTTCCTCCTCAGATATCCATCTTCACAGTTCGGCAGTTTGACTGGGATGCAATCTCTGGTCAGTGCAGTTTTTGCTCTCCTGCAGCAACCCCTGTTTTTGGCCATGATGGGACCTCTGGGAGGAGATCCATTCTGGGTGAGGACATAAACCCACAGACACACAGAGTAAAACTTGTAGCCCGCTGTGTTGTCTAATGCTGATGTCATCCTCCAGGTTAACATCGGGCTCTTTGCCCTCAGTATGCTGGGCTTCTTGCTGCCTCTCTACTTGATCTGCTATAGACGGACGCTTCATCGACAACAACTGCAGAAAGCTGAAAATGCCAAGGTATACATCAAAATCAACGGCTCCGACGTCCCTGAAGCCTTCGTTTAGTGGACGGACAGAAACACAAGAGGATGCTGAGAAAAATGGGTACAAGCATCAGAAATGAGTCCTAAAAGGCCCACCTTAAATAAACCAGCCATCACACGACGTCCATGTTTGGAAATTCTAAAGTAGGAAAACTACTGAAACGTGAAAGTTGTCCCAAAGAATGAACAGTTGGAGATTTGAAACACGAGGGAAGTAACGAGCAAAAGAGGAGAAACTGTGAAAGGAAAGCGGCAGCGGCCGTCTGTATTCCCCCAAAACCTCTGAACTCTTTGTTACTCCTTCATTCCAGCATTTACACTGCTCCCTCTTTGTCCGAACGAGCAGAAAACGGTTGCATGTCCGGCCTGCAAAAGCACAACCAGCCTGAAATGTTAAATGTTAAATGTTAAAATGGTGTTGGAGTAGAAACCAGTTGCTGACGTTTCTCAGACGAGCAGCACAGCCCGATCGTGGAGCCAGATCTGTTGCCAGGCTAACATCTGAGGACACTGAAGATTAGAACTACAGTATTTCTATTTTACTGGACACTTGTCAGTATTTTTTGTTCAAAACCATTAGACAAACTAGTTTATTTTGCTAAAAAGTAACTGTCAATGTGTGTTTAGAGTATTTATTTTATTTTATTCTAGAGTTTTACACTTAACAAAGGGGCCTTTTGAATGTACTTTTGTGCAGAAGTGACCATTAAACATCAGTAAAACTACAGCCTCCCCTTGGATTGTTTGGTGCAAACTGTATTTATTTTATCTTATCATTCAGCTGCGTTAGCTTGAGTCAGTTTTTCCTCCAGTTCGTCTGCCAGCTGATCATAAAGAGAAAAACAGCACTTTTACCACCTTTTCTGCATGAGCTCAGTTCATGCTGGCACGCTGCTCTTTACCTTTAACTGTCAGAAATGTATTTATTTCATTTCGCTATTCCATCATACATTTCTTGTTGTGTTCAAACTGTGCAGCAGATGTCTTGTCCTGTACTGTTTTGTATGGTCAGAAGCTCTTTTACTGTCGCTAAAAATAAAGCGGTGTCTATGTTTAGTGTGGAAGAGTTTGTGAGATTAATAATAAAAGTTTTGCTTTTTTTCCACTGCTGAGCACTGTCATATCTGTTATATCCCGTTGTGTTTGTAGTCTATCAACCTAACATGATACTACCCTGATGCATGCTTTACAGTTTATTTGCTTTGTTTTGTTTTATTTTTTGAATGTCCAGAGGATCAGACTTAGCTTTTTTAGACTAACATGATACTGTATTTTTAAATATTTTGAGTAGTTCAGCGATCAACCAGCAGAGGGCAGTGTACATTAGAGTCTTTCAGGCACAGAAATGTCTTCAATACTGAAAATGTAGCCTGGTTTAAACCAGACCCTTGTCCTTCACTTCGCTTTGGACTAGGGTCTGGCATCTCTGCCATAGACAACGATTTCTCCTGGAGATTTTTGAATGGACCAATCAGAGAACAGGAGGCAGAGTTTTGTTAGTTTAGCCTGGCGAGGTCCAGGCTATCAGATAAATTGCTCAGAAACCACTCGGTGGATATTTTTTCTGCCACCAGTGTGTAATTATATGTCTTTAATTTACTGACTGTTGGCCTAGATGAAACATTTGAGATAAAATTCGATTTTTTATCATTTATTTTCGTAGCGCACCCGAGGCTGTTTGGAAAATATCAAACCGAAACTATTTAATATCCAGCAGATTTGACCATTTCGTGAATTGATTTAGGAACTGTTAAGCTCAGGAACACTTCTGATATAACGTCAGCTATGAAATATATTTTTTCTCAGCAGAGAAATAATAGTTTTTTACCTTGTTTTGATGAAAATTCGTTCGTGGCGGCAGCCATTTTGAATGACGACGTCAGTCGACATCGTTCAAAACTCCGCCTTCTGCTCTCTGATTGCTCAGGAACACTTCTGATATAACGTCAGCTATGAAATATATTTTTTCTCAGCAGAGAAATAATAGTTTTTTACCTTGTTTTATTGAAAATTCCTTCGTGGCGGCAGCCATTTTGAATGACGACGTCAGTCGACGTCGTTCAAAACTCCGCCTTCTGCTCTCTGATTGGTCCGGTCAAAAATCGGCCGGAGAAATCGTTGTCTATGGGAGGAATCCCAGACTGTGCAGTGAAGGGAAATGAGAATTGAGCGGAGCTGTGCAGGAAGGCGAGGGCCAGGCTACTGAAAATGCAACAAAACAGAACACAGTTCTGAGCAACTGCGCTGATTTTCTGTATAAAAATCATCTTCAACTACTCTGAAAATACTTAAAATGTTTAAAAACTTGCTGTATTTTGATGACAGTACTTAGTGGGACTCATTGGCGATTTTAGCCTCTTTTGGGGGGTACTCAGGCACCCCTGAATTTTAACACAGCACCCCAGAAAAATAGTTTTATTTATTTATTTATTTATTTTTGGCTGGTTCTGGGTTTTGGGTTCCGTTTATTGCATTTAAACAGCCCCTCAGTGGTGTTCAACTTCCAGCCTGTCTCCAGACTCCCATTCACCTCCAAACTACTGGAAAAAATTGTTGAGTCTCAGTTGAAATGTTTCTTGGACGACCACGCCAGAGTTGTTCCAATCCGGCTTCAAATCTCTTCATGGCACTGAAACCGCTCTGTTGAAGGTCTCTAATTACATTTTCACAGCCACAGACGCAGGTGATTCTGTGCTGCTTGTCTTATTGGACCTTACATCTGCTTTTGACACTATCAACCACAACATCCTCATTTCTAGGCTGGAGCAGTGGGTGTGAGCATCACAGGGTCTGCCCTCAAATGGTTTGAGTCCTACCTCTCAGACAGAACCTTTTGTGTCAATATCAACGATTTCAGTTCAGCATCTACAGCGCTTCAGTGGGGTGTACCGCAGGGGTCCGTCCTTGGTCCCCTTCTCTTTTCATTATACCTGCTTCCACTAGGTGCTATTTTCCGCAAACAAAAAATAGCCTTTCATTTCTACGCCGATGATTGTCAAATTTACTTCCCCCTGAGGCACAGAGGCTCACGCTCCATTCAACACCTTCTTGACTGCCTGGCCGACATCCATGATTGGATGGCCTCAAACTTCTTAAATTTCAATGAGAAGAAGTCTGAAGTCATGTTGTTCCATCCCAACGGCTCATTCTCGAACCACGACATTGACCTTCTCTCTCTAGCCCCGCTAGAGAAACAAAGGGTCACTAATCTGGGGGTGATAATGGTCCCTTCCCTGAAACTTAAAAGTCACGTAAACATGATTGTTAAATCCTGCTTTTTTCAGCTTAGGCGGCTGTCTAAACTGAAGCCCATACTATCCAAAAAGAACCTGGAGACAGTAATCCATGCTTTCATAACATCGAGGCTCGATTACTGCAATTCACTTCTGTTTGGAATCAGTCCATTGCACGGCTACAGTTGGTCCAAAACAGAGGTGTCAAGTAACGAAGTATAAATACTTCGTTACTTTACTTAAGTACAAATTTTAGTTATCTATACTTTAGTAAAGTAATTATTTTTCAGCCTACTTTATACTTCTACTTCTTACATTTTCACGCAATTACTGGTACTTTCTACTCCTTACTTTTTAAAAATAGCCTCGTTACTTTTCTTTCATTTTGCCGTTTTTTTTGTAGAATATAGATATTCACGCAGGACTTTCCAAAAATTGAACATAAATATCCGCATCAGCAGCCGTCGTCACTCACCAGTGTTGCCAGATTGGGCGGTTCACCGCGATTTTCCTTCTGACTTTTGCGGGTAAAGAGTGCTTTGGGTGGGTGGGACTCTATCTGGCAACACCGGTCACACGCGTGTGTCTTTACATCCGGGGCAGCGTCGGCAGCTCCGGGCATAGATATCTATGGCTCCGGGACCCTCCATCAATGTAGAAGCGTCTGCGGGACCGGGACCCTCCATCAGTAGTTGGGGCGTCTTCTATAGCAACTTCATCCGGCGAAGCCATGCTGTCCGTGACGCTGACTTGTTAGGGGCTCTGCTAGCGCTAGCATTAGCGTCTCGCGAGACAACGTTACCTCTCAACGAGAGATATCGCGGGAGTTTAATATCGCGAGATCTCGTACAACGAGATCTCGTTACATGCCTAATACTATTGAGGTAAGCTGAAAGTTTTTGTTTTTTTTATCAGTTGATTACTGACTTCTAGTGACCTAGTAACATACTAATGTTGTATAATAAATATAAACGTGAAAGACAACAAAACCAGGAGAACCCTTGACCAATTTGTTCTGCACCGGGCAACACCAGAGGCAGATATGGTATGTAAAAAAAAAAAAAAACTGCCATCTGGAAAAATATCCTTTGAGGAAGTGGAGAAGATCACTGAGTCTTCACCTGGTTGGCAGGTAAAAATTCAATAATTTCCAGTGTAGTGGTGAACCATGTTTAATTATTGATAGTTATAAACAAAAGTGTACAATTGACACGTACAAATAAATACATAATTGTGAATTTACTTTACACTATGCAAACATACAACCTTGTCCATCTTTAAAAAAACACAGTTCATATAGGTAAATTAACCAAGACGATCCCATGATGATGCAGAGAGTCTCGGCCAGAGCTGCTGCTTCTCCTGAGACCTGCATCCACGACAATGTTGGTACAGCTGAGACCCTGGTGTTTGTTTCTGGCTGGCAGGTGCAGCATCTTGAAGGTGGTTGGGACTGCTTTCTCTTCTGTCCACTGCATCCATACAGAGGAGCTGGAGGTGGTGTCCCGTGTGACACGACACAGAACCTTTTTGTTGTTTTGAATTAACTTACTGTTAATAAAATGATTCATAAACAACTAGTTTTTGTAATCAATTTATTTATTTATTTATTTTTTGCCTCATGCATGAGGACAAATCTGGGACACGTTGCAGCAGTGGACCTCACACTCACTCCATCCCGACCCTGGATATTTGCAGTCCTGAAAAGAGAAAAGATCAAAAGTTTAATCTGAGTAAATGTAACATTTTAATGGAGAAAGATGTTGATTCAAAATTTCACAGTGTCAACAAATCCCCAAAATGTTGGGACAGGTAGCAATGAAGAAATAAACAAGAATTAATGTTGCATAAACTTTTTTTAAACTTTTTATATAATGTCCGCCATAATAAAAGTAATAAATAAAGTAATAAATAAAAACATAATAATTAAATAATAATATTAATACCTGCAGACAGAGGGTAGGGTACAAAAGTAATAAATAAAACATGAATACAGTACCTGGTGAATCAGCTCTGATGTCACCTCCAAAGTGACATGTCAACATGTCTCCTTGATGCTTGATGTCTGTGAAGCACGGCTCAGAGATTCCCTGGATGTGTAATGCCTCATGGAGCTAAAAACAAAAAACAAATTTTAATCACCTTACAAACAAGCATACTGTACTTGAGAAACATTACTGTTTTCACTTTGTTGATCTGTCAAACAGATGACCCAGTGCAAAATAAATACTGCTGCCCATGATACTCAATTCACCAAGTACATATTATTTTATAAATACCTTTGATCCACAACATTATTTGCAGCAAAAGAACACCGTGTCTAAAACATTGTAACTAGTACAACAGCTAAAATTAGCAACAGCAAGTCTCCATTGGTTTTTGATGTCACGGTCTTCCTTATCTGAGTTCATGAGTTCACACACTCTGCGGTGTTCATAAGAAACACTAGATTTTTAACATTTAAACACAACTACAACACAAACTAACGTTGATCAGCAACAGAACGCCACGACCTTATGTGGGGCCACACCGAAGCAAAGCTGCAGGCCGCAATAAACAGCACATGAAGAAACACGTCATATACTCAAAAGATAAATTATGGAATGGAAAGGTGTAAGATGGTACTCACCTCCAAACGGATTGTAACCTGATGGTGTAAGGGTGGGTGAACATCAGTTTGAAGAGCTTTCTTGGAACATCGTGGCTCTTCTATGCTAATGCTATGTTGCTAATCGCTAATCCAACCCCTGAACTCTGGAGGGGGAGTGACCTTCTCGGGGGAGTGGCTCCACTTTTATACACAGGCAGCAGAGGATGTGACGAAATTGTGCGAAAATTAATGACTGTGCGAATCGTAAACTAATGAGAAAATCAGGGTGCAATACCACAGTTCAACCCATAGGACTACGAATACTCGTTTTTAGACCAAATATTGCCGATTTTAACTAATACGAACAATTTCATGAAAATTAACACAGAAATAGTGCTCTGAAACATTTTAAACACATTCTAGGGAGTTTATCAGCTAAAAAAAAGTTAAATTTGGGTTTTGTTTCGCTTTAAACTCCGATACATTCCAAGAAGTTTATTCTGGCTGTAGTCGCCTGGTAGCCGCTTTCCTCGGTGAAGTCTCCACAAGCTGCGGCTGTGATGAGGGCGGGGGAGCAGACCTCACCGCTGCGGCCGTCAAATTGTTCGTATTTTTAGATTTTGGAGGCATCTTGATTTATAGAAGAGCTGTTATAAAGTTTAGAGGACAGGCAATATAAATGAAATGCCCAAATGCACATTTTTTAAAAGAACAATTTGCAGGATTGCAGGAGCTCCCTCTGACACGTCTTACTCCATCAGGTGCAAAAGTCTACGGGACCTTTAATCAAGTCTACAGGACCATAAATCCAGTCTACAGGTCCTTTAATCCAGTCTACAGGACATTTAGTCCAGTCTACAGGACCTTTAATCCAGTCTTCAGGGTTTTTAATCCAGTCTAAAGGACCTTTAGTCCAGTCTACATGACATTTAGTCCAGTCTACAGGACCTTTGATCTAGTCTACAGGACCTTTAGTCCAGTCTACTTGAGTCCGGTCTACAGGACTTTTAGTCCAGTCTACAGGACCTTTAATCCAGTCTACAAGCCCTTTAGTCCAGTCTACAGAACCTTTAGTCCAGTCTACAGGACCTTTAATCCAGTCTACAGGACCTTAGTCCAGTCTACAAAACCTTTAAGTCAGTCTGCAGAACCTTTAGTCCAGTCTACATGACCTTTAATCCAGTCTAGTGGACCTTTAGTTCAGTCTACAGAACCTTTAGTCCAGTCTACAGGACCTTTAATCCAGTCTACAGGACCTTTAGTCCAGTCTACAGGACCTTTAATCCAGTCTACAGGACCTTTAGTCCAGTCCACAGGACCTTTAATCCAGTCCACATGACCTTTAATCCAGTCTACAAGACATTTAGTCCAGTCTACGGGACTATTAATCCAGTTTACAGGACTTTTAGTCCAGTCTACATGTCCTTTAATCCAGTCTACAGGACATTTAATCCAGTCTACAGGACATTTATTCCAGTCTACAGGGTTTTTAATCCAGTCTACTGGACCTTTAGTCCAGTCTACAGGACATTTAATCCAGTCTACAGGACCTTAAATCCAGTCTACAGGGTTTTTAATACAGTCTACAGGACTTTTAGTCCAGTCTACAGGACATTTAGTCCAGTCTACAGGACCTTTAATCCAGTCTACAGGACCTTTAGTCCAGTCTGATGGACCTTTAATCCAGTCTACATGACCTTTAATCCAGTCTACAGGACCTTTAATCCAGTCTACAGGACCTTTAGTCCAGTCTACAGGACCTTTAATCCAGTCTACAAGCCCTTTAGTCCAGTCTACAGAACCTTTAGTCCAGTCTACAGGACTTTTAATCCAGTCTACAGGACCTTAGTCCAGTCTACAAAACCTTTAAACCAGTCTGCAGAACCTTTAGTCCAGTCTACATGACCTTTAATCCAGTCTAGAGGACCTTTAGTTCAGTCTACAGAACCTTTAGTCCAGTCTACAGAACCTTTAATCTAGTCTACAAGCCCTTTAGTCCAGTCTACAGAACCTTTAGTCCAGTCTACAGGACTTTTAATCCAGTCTACAGGACCTTAGTCCAGTCTACAAAACCTTTAAGCCAGTCAGCAGAACCTTTATTCCAGTCTACATGACCTTTAATCCAGTCTAGAGGACCTTTAGTTCAGTCTACAGAACCTTTAGTCCAGTCTACAGGACCTTTAATCCAGTCTACAGGACCTTTAGTCCAGTCTACAGGACCTTTAATCCAGTCTACAAGACCTTTAGTCCAGTCCACAGGACCTTTAATCCAGTCCACATGACCTTTAATCCAGTCTACAAGACATTTAGTCCAGTCTACGGGACTAATAATCCAGTTTACAGGACTTTTAGTCCAGTCTACATGTCATTTAATCCAGTCTACAGGACATTTAATCCAGTCTACAGGACCTTTATTCCAGTCTACAGGGTTTTTAATCCTGTCTACTGGACCTTTAGTCCAGTCTACAGGACATTTAATCCAGTCTACAGGACCTTAAATCCAGTCTACAGGGTTTTTAATACAGTCTACATGACTTTTAGTCCAGTCTACAGGACATTTAGTCCAGTCTACAGGACCTTTAGTCCAGTCTACAGGACCTTTAATCCAGTCTACAGGACCTTTAATCCAGTCTACAGGACCTTTAGTCCAGTCTACAGGACCTTTAATCCAGTCTACAGGACCTTTAGTCCAGTCTACAGGACCTTTAATCCAGTCTACAGGACCTTTAGTCCAGTCTACAGGACCTTTAGTCCAGTCTACAGTACATTTACTCCAGTCTACAGGACCTTTAATCCAGTCTACCTTTAGTGCAGTCTACAGGACATTTAATCCAGTCTACACGACATTTAGTCCAGTCTACAGGACCTTTAATCTAGCCTACATGACCTTTAGTCCAGTCTCCAGGACCTTTAATCCAGTCTACATGACCTTTAGTCCAGTCTACAGTAACTTTAATCCAGTCTACAGGACCTTTAGTCCAGTCTACAGTAACTTTAATCCAGTCTACAGGACCTTTAGTCCAGTCTACAGTAACTTTAATCCAGTCTACAGGGCTTTTGATCCAGTCTACAGGACATTTAGTCCAGTCTACAGGACCTTAATCCAGTCTACAGGACCTTTAGTCTAGGGCACAGGAGCCTGGGTCCAGGATGGGAAATTTAGCAGGTGGATACTATTATAAATACTGCTGTGTTACATCATTTTAGAATTATGAGCACTGCAGGATGTGGGCCTGGATTGGGTACATGCCATAAAGACTTCTGGACAGAAGTCGAAACGTTTTCTGCAACAAATGGGCAGCACGGTGGCACAACTGGTAGAGCTGCTGCCTCTCAGCGAGAAGGTTGCCGGTTCAAATCCCGGTCCGGGGGCCTTTCTGGGTGGAGTTTGCATGTTCTCCCCGTGCATGCGTGGGTTTCCTCCGGGTACTCCGGTTTCCTCCCACAGACCAAAAAACATGCTTGTTAGGCTGATTGGTGACTCTAAATTGACCCTAGGTGTGAGTGAGAGTGGATGGTTGTTTGGTGTGAGTGAGACAGGTCCCTCTTGTAAATGAGTCCCCGTGACTCAACGAGGCTAGCCTGTCTAAATAAAGGTTGAATGAATGAATGAAGAAATAAAGTCCAGTTGATCCTGTATTGAACGCCTTTTTTGATCATATAAAGGACCATACAACCTCGGTACGGGGGAGGGGAGAGGTGTGAGAGGTAAAGCGCTGCAGTCAGGCGACCTCCAGGGGTCCTTGAGAGAATTGCAAATCAGTCTTTAATCCATAATTTATGAGGACGGCAGATAAAGCTCCACCCAGATTATTGTGACTTTGTGAGTCCATATCACTCAGGGTGTGGGACGAATAAAAAGCATGTCGGGAGGCAGAATCATGTCGGACATCATGAACAGGAAGCTGAGGCTGAGGGAGGGGGATTATCACGTGGACGGTTTAGAGAGCTGTGCCAGCGGTGGTCCCCTTCGCTGACGGTGAACCACGCTTTGACGTCATCTGCGTCATTATGACGCAAGGGACTGCACACTCTGCAAAAGAAAGGACCAGGGATGCTTGTTTAAACCCAGCAGGGTTTAATTTTATTTTATTTATCTATTTTCTTTTTATGTGTTAAATAATAATTTACTGCTATCATCATCATCATCATCATCATCATCATCATCATCATCATCATCATCATCATTTTTGTTTATTATCTAGGTCGGGGTCTGCAACCTTTTAGATCCAAGAGACATTTCTACCTTTCACTTACTAAATAAAATGTGTCTAGAGCCGCAAAACCTGCTACAATGGTCGTTATCAACTGGTGGCTATGGGCCACTTAAAATTTGTAAATGTGTTTTTGTTTTGTTTTTCATACAGTGGGGGGTGACATTATAAAACAAAATTATTTATTTGCATGTATTTATATTTTTACATAAAAAAAGAAAAGACCACATTCATATAAACAAGGGAAAATATATTTATACCAATTTTACCAAAACTAATTTAACCCTGAACTCTTCAGATTTATGCGAGTCTTCCGTTTAATTTTATAAAAATAAAAACAATTGTGCATCCCACTTTAAAGTAATAAAGCATAAATTTAAAGTGTGTTTAAATATTAGGCCATTTTGGTAGAATGTAATTTTGACATAAAAATCTGAATTTAAAAACAAATTTTGCATTTACTTTAACTTTAATTAAATCTATATCTGTTTGTCTGTCCGTCTGTCCGTCCGTCCGTCCGTCCGTCCGTCTGTCTGTCGGTCTGTCTACATTTCTTCAAATAATTTCTGGTTGATTTCAAAGTAGGATCATGTAAGGCTGAAAGTTGGATAAATGAAGTAGATAAAACTAATCAACAATATGTTCTCCTTGTTTTACAAATTTATTTTAAATATTTGCAGTAAAACTGCTAAAACTTGCTATTTCTCTTTATCGTGTGTATAAAATAATAATAATAATTGTCTAATCTTGTCATCTGCGTATGTTTCCCATACACAGACGAAATTCGTCTCTGCATTTAACCCAACCACCTACCAGGCGGTGCAGTGAGCAGCCAAAGAAGGCGCTCGGGGAGCTGGAGAAATAGGTGTGCACTCATAGACACCCCAAGATGTGTAGTGGCCGAGACGCGAAACCGCGTCCTTCGGGTCCCAAGTCAAACGCCCTAACCACTACACCATCTTGGCTCCAATAAAAACCAATGGTTTTACATTTTGCTTAATGTCAAAGCTTCAAAAAGCATCAGACCAAGGACCAAAGAGCCACATGTGGCCCTAGAGCCACAGGTTGCAGACCACTGATTTAGTTTTTTGTTTATTATTTGAGTGTCCGATTTTTAAAAAAGTCTTCAGTTGATCCAAAATGCTGCTGCCAGAGTTTAAATGAGGCTTGGTAGGAGAGATCATATTTCTCCATTTTTAGCTTCTCTCCATTGGCTTCCTGACAATTTCAGAATAACTAAAATCTTACTTATAACCTACAAAGCTCTCAACAAGCTAGCTGCATTACAGATCTTAATGTTCCATACTTTTGTAACAGAGCACTTTTCACTCAGACTGCATGTTTACTTGGGGTTCCTAAAGTTTCCATAAGCAGAATGGGAGGCAGAACTTTTAT
>JBBPBX010010353.1:40667-54616 GCA_038048925.1 Garcialebias charrua
GTTGTATCTCATTATTAAATGAGTAAATAAATAAATAAAAAATAATATTTAGGGCTTGACGCCTTATTTGACGCATGCGCATAAGTAGCACGCAGTTGCTCTGTTGAACCATCGCTTTTCAGAGTGAACGCGTCGCCTCCTCCTCCTCCTCCTCCTCCTCAGGCCTCCTCTCTGCGGGCCGCGGCTCCCCCGATCAGGAAGTGAATTTGAGGAGAAGCAGCGGCTCTGGAGGAGAATGACATAGGGAGAGAGGAGCGCGCGGCTGAAAGAAGCGGAGGGAGGACACGCGCCTGTTTGTGGAGCCGTTTCGGAGCTCGTCCTCTGCAGCGCCACAAATACATCCAACATGCTCATAAAGGAATAGTAAGTGTGCGTGATGCGGCTCGGCAGCGCGGACATTGTAGCAGGCAGGAGACAAGTCCCGAGGACATCCAGCATGTCCCTCACAGTTTGTCTCTGGTGGATTAAAGGCACAGTTCAGAGCTCCATCAGCAGCCGGTGGACAGCTTTGCCCTTCAGCTTCTCTCTGAAATGACTTGCTGTGGAGGAGCTGGTGCTGAGGCAGGAACGGCTGGTACAAGCCGTGCCGTGCCGTGCCGGGCCACCGTCATGTTGTTGACGCGCTCCGGTGAAGGTGAAAGGAGCGATGCAACATTCCAGCATGCTGCTCCGGAGGAATGGGGGAGAGGTGGCCCTGGGACTGGGTGTAGGGGTGAGGCGGTGTGAGGGATGCTCTGAGTCTGAACAGATGGAGGAGGGAGGTGGGGGGGCTTTTGATGCACCGGGCTCGAAGTGGGGTATTATTTGTGCTCGTGAAGGGAGAGGATTATAGTTTCATCGTTTTTAACACGCTGTTCTTTTCCAAGGCCTCGACGTTCTGTGTGAAGAAGCGTCAGCCAATCAGAGGCTGGGAAGTGACAGATCAGTCACCGTCTTCATCATCTTCTTCTTTCAGCTTTTTCCTCTTCAGGGGTCGTCACTGCGAGTCATCCTCCTCCATCTCTGTCCTCTGCATCCTCTGTCCTCACTCCAACTACTGTACCTCCATGTCCTCTCTAACTGCATGCATATACAGGTAGTCCTCGACTTACGACGTAGATCCGTTCCTATGCGGCGGCGTAAACCGATTTTCGATGTAAGTTGGAATATGCGTACATACTGCACCATATACATGTACAGTGCTGTATTACCAAGCACTTAGCTTATCCTAACACAGTACTCTACATAATTATCAAAAAACGCATACGTTTGGGAGCCGCATAATGAAGGGAAAAAAGAGGTAATGGCCTACCAGGATGCTGTTGACGCCGTTCTCCTCGGTCCATCTGCTGTACCTGTATTCCGTTTTCCGTTTACGACGTAAAACCGCGTTCACAGTACATAGTATTCCTCCGCCGCTGCACCGCGTACAGTACAATATTTTCCGCCAACGCACCGCGTACAGTACAATATTTTCCGCCGCCGCACCGCGTACAGTACAATATTTTCTTCCGCTCCACCGTGTAAAGTACAATATTTTCTGCCGCTGCTTTATGTTTACGACGTAAAACCGGTCCATCTGCCGTATTCCACCTTCTGTTTACGACGTAAAACTACGTTCACGGTACTACAGTGCAGTATTCCTCTGCCGCTATGTTTACGACGTAAAACCGGTCCATCTGTCGTATTCCGCATTCCGTTTACGACGTAAAACCGCGTTCACAGTACAGTTTTGTTTTGCTTAATGTCCAGAGGACCAGACTTAGCTTTTTTAGAGAGTACAGTGCACTATTCCTCCGCCGCTACGTTTACGTACTATGTAAAACCGGTCCATCCGCCGTATTCCGCATTCCGTTTACGCCATAAAACTGCGTAACTCGGCTTTTCAAAGTAATTATTTTATTTTTATGGGAGATGCGTCGTAACCACGAAACGTCTTAACTCGAGACCGTCGTAACCCGAGGACTACCTGTATCTCCTCTTTGGCCTCCCTCTTTGTCTTTTTCCTGGCAGCTGCATTTCTAACATCCTTCTACCAATATACCCACCGTCCTTCCTCTGGACATGTCCAAACCATCTCAGTCTGGCCTCTTTAACTTTATCTCCCAGTTGTTCAACCTGTGCTGTACTTCTGATGATCTCATTCCTAATTTTATCCATCCTTGTTACTCCTAAGTACTGTGCTTTGTAGAACCTCATCTTCAATTTTGCTATTCCAGTTCTATTTCCTATAAAAACAAGTATTTTCTAGAATTGTTCCATTGTCAGTAGAGTGTAAATACTGTACATCAAGTTCATCATTTAGATCCAGGAGTGAATTGTTAGAAGGAAAGTTCTTGTTTTATTATCGCTCGCCAACAAAAGGTTGTTGGTATTTTTACCAAAATATCTCATAAACCATTGGATGAGTTCTAATAAAGCTTGAAGACGCTCATTAGATGTTTGTCTACAACTGATTAACTCTTGGAGTCCACCTGACAGCATGATGTTCACAGAAAAAAACAGATGGGACTCTGTCACATTTACAGATATTGAGCTAAAATTTAGTCTGGTATATTTGAGACTGATCTAACTGATTTTATTTTAGAGTCAAACCAGTTCAAGATATCTGCGACAGCTAATTGACATTAGCCTTCATGAAATGGCTCTAACTCAGTCAGCTTTACAGATACTTTGAGAGTCCTTCACAACTAACACTCTGAACAGGAAATATTGCAATAGAACTTGAGAGTTATTATTTTCAAGGTTTGACCCAAACGTGTAGAATGCCGTCATTTCTCAACAAAAGATGGTCTTCGTTTAAAAGTCTGGCAAGAAAGGCAGCGCGTTTCATTTAAAATGAATTTTAGACATTTTTGTTTCTGTTGCAGCTTTGGCAAGGACCGAGCCCTGAATGTATAGGGATCATATCAGTTGTTGACCATTTCTAACCTTTATAAAAAATACCTTGGATACAATTACTGTCTTGGTTTGCCATCTCGTGCTTCCAATCAATGAATGTTCAGGATCAGAGTGATGGCGTGGCCAAAGATCTGAAGTGATTATGGAGGTTTTCAGACCTCAGCAGTCAGCCTGGAAATTAATTAAAGGTTGGGCTCACTGTGAATACTACACATCACAAGAAGAAGAAGCTTGTTCCAACACAGCCAACTGTCATGGAGGTCAGGAGACAGAGAATTGATCCACGTCTTGCTGAAGTGCAGACAGGTGCTGGCTCTGTCTCTGTGACAGTCATCTGAACCCCAAACCTAAATCCCTTCGAGTGTCTTCACCCCCACGACCTGTGATATTTGTATACGACAACATTGTTACAGTGAAAATTGACAAAGCAGTTAAAAAGAATGAAAAGGAGAAAAGGATGAAATGATGTACAAGATGAAGAATGCAGGAGAAGGTTTGTTTTTTTTCCTGGTGCTACAGAGAGACATCTGATCTTCCCTTTAAGATCAAGGAGACAGGAACCAGGACCTCAGTTCTTGTTTTACTCATTTACTTTAGAGTAGAATTGATACTTTAAAACATTATTTAGGATGCACATTAGGAAAGCACACCACATCTACACACACAGTTACTGCTGCAGCATATGGTCTCCCATTCAGCGTCTGCCCTCGTGAGACCCAGATTACATTCAGCGGCAGGTGGAATACAGGATTTTGGGAATTTGGGCATACTTCACACGCTTACAAAACAATCAACAAAAGCTGCATGGTGTGCATGTGCATTAGGCTTTATGACATGCACAGGGGTCAGCGGACAGAAGCAGTGCTCTGTGACAGAACACCATGAATTAGACTAAAAAGCCCAGATGTTGTCTGCAGATTTACATACATGTCAGTGGCAGACAGTCCAAAAAATTATTTGCCCAATAAAGTAGTTCCTCCTTATAAACACAGTAATGTAAATTACTGAGATTTCTGTGTATTGTTTTCTGTGTTTTTCAACTAGTTTTTGCCAATTTTAGATTTTCAGCACTTTGTGTGGACTTGTTCCTGTTTAAAGTGCTTTATAAATAAAATGGTATGGTATGATAATTTTAATGGAATTTAAAATGATTTTCAGTCATTCATCCTCAGTTTTTTACTTATTTAGTTATGGGGCTGTACCATTGTATGATCCGTGTTCGTCAAGCAAATTTGAACGTGTGGCCAGTGATCCGAACTGGCAGGTCCAATAGAGTTTCATTTGGGGCGTCTAATTTTCTGTTCTAGACATATTCGGCTGGTTTTAGTGCATTGTGACCTCTACATAGACCTCACATGACCAAACGCAGGAATAACAGCAGTGAAACCTGCTGAGACCAACAGTGGAGATACAGTATTCTGTATTTAAATGCTTAACTGAGAGGATTGGAGGAAAGTCAAAGAACAGGAAGTTTTCTCCAACATGGTAGGACCTTATTGAAACTGTGTGTGGCTGTGCTGGGTAACTGAGTGTTTGTGGGTTTGATCTAGGCCTGTTGCGATAAACAATAAATCAATCGCATGATAAATGAAAACTATTGACTACATTTTCATTCATCGGCTTTATCATTTCTTCGTGTCTCTCTTTCTACTGAAGACACTGGATGACAAAAAGCTCAACTCAGGTGTTCTTCACTGACCCCTCCCTTTCTCTTTTCTCTTTAAAATTCATTTTAACCATCCAAAATCGCATTTTTGGATAGTTAAAAGCAGCTAAGCTGAGAAGCTAAGCTACGAGCTAATCTAACAGGCTGAGCTTGGGAAAAAATCTCTGTCTTGGCAAAGCTCCAAAATTCATGGTTGAAACCCATGCCTTTGTGTAAAAGTTGTTTTTCTCTGCAAAAAGAAGCTGTGAACTTGTTTAGTGATTTTTTTTTAAGAGCTCAAACCACACTGAGCGTCCGCCATTTAGAGAACCAAAGCGAGACAGCCCATGTCACGTCAAGAGGCCTCCCTCCCATTTTTTTTAAAGAGACACACTGGTCGCGCCCTCACTATCCATCCTTCGGTTCAAACAGTCTGCCATCCGGTGGGCAAAAAAGGTACTACATGCAAAACAAATTAATAAACATTTATTCGTGAATTTGACAATAACTACTAATTATTGTCAAATTTCTACGACGGAGCTTTAGGGCCACTCTAAAAAAATAATTAAAAAAATTAAAATCCATAAAATTACGAGAATAAACTCGTATAATTATGAGAATTAACTGTGTTAATCTGGAGTATCAGAATTATTACTTCAAATCAAATTAACAATCCAATTCAGAAAGCAGTGCCCCTGTCTGTTGGGGGGTCATCTGTTTCTCTGATTTATTGGGGGACCCATCCTTGTCCCACAGGAGAGAGACGAAAGGCAAAAACATTGTAGACACACACACACACAAACAACAACAATAAACTAAATATTAAGCAACATATTAATATTTTTCTCAGGAGCCACCACTGATACATGCACTGTACATGGGTGTTTGTTGTGTATATGCATTGACACATTTAAAACATACGCCTGTTGCTCTTCAAAAGCTTTTCAACATTGTCGTTGTTGTATATTAATTATTATTGCTTCAAAAACAACTACTCAATTCTACTATTTCACAAAGTTTTTATCTTATTAATTCTAATTTACTTTAAGCAGCAAGAATGGGAGTATGTTGCAATGCAAAGGCAACCATGGGGAGGTACTTGTGGATTGTTAGCTAAGCCTCAGATTATTATCCTGTAACAAATCCCACCGTAAATGCCACAGTTTCATCCAAGAAACTATTTGCACAGAACGTGGATTGCTGCCGAGGCTGGTACAGAAGGACATTGCATCTGTGGTAACAGAAGGACATTGCAAACTGTGTAATCTGTTAGCACATCAGCATCAGATTATTATCAATATCAGGACTTTGAACCTGCTTACAGTAAAGTGGTACGTTCCATTGCAGCTTAGCTCTGAGATTTTACACAAACAGCAGCAAAGAACATCTTGTTTAGACACGCTTGTTAGTTATAGCATTGTTATAGCAGAAATGAGAACAGCACACCAGAACCCAAATCTACACTTTTTCCTGTTTACAAGCAAGCTAGCATTAGCATAGTAGCAACAGCTAGTTGCTACAAGAAGCCAGAAATGTAGCTGTTTGTTACACAAATGAGCCATTGATACAGAAGTAACATAGTTATACATGAACTAATCACGAAGTTGAAGCCAAAGCAGCATGAGCGCCCCTGGGGATTGGCTGCAAAAAAAGTCCATCCATCCATTCATCCATCTATCCATTTACCCGCTTCTTCCTTTTTTGGGTCACGGGGGTCACACCCTGGACAGGTCTCCAGTCCATCACAGGGACACATAGAGACAAAAGAGACAAACAACCATTCACTCTCTCACTCACACCTAGAGACAATTTAGTGTTACCAATCAGCCTAACATGCATGTTTTTGGTCTGTGGGAGGAAACCATAGTACCCGGGGAAAACCCACGCATGCACGGAGAAAACACGCAAACTGCACCCAGAAAGGCTGGCGGCCGGGATTTGAACCGGGGCGTCCAGCTCGCTGAGAGGCAGCACGACCGTCCTGCTGCTGCCTGCAAAAAACGTCCCTGAAAATAAAAAGAACAGCTGTCTGAATTAAAATAAAACACCCCAGATATTTTTTTTTAAATCAGTGTAGACTTCTATATTGACTCACATAGTTCTTACTTTGCTATTTGTTTTACCTGCTGTATTTTTTTTTACCAATAATAATAGCAAGACATTAATTATGAGTGCCACTGGACAGAAATCTGGTTAAAAATATATCATTTAAGCTGGCTAATGCAACAATTTGCACAGGTATTGCTGCAATTCAAACAGGTTATTGCTGCAAATGCATCAGGTTAATGCACAATTTAAAGCTCCGCTGACATCATCTTTTAACTTTCCATAAAATGGCACAACATATATATATAATAAGATTGACCTCTGATCGTTTTTGCTAAAACAATGTTAAATTAATTAAAATTCCTCCCAAAAACAGTTTAAAATTAGCGCCGTTTTTTTACATGATAAATACGGATTTTCCCGTCGCGCGATTATGACGTCACACACAGACTCGCCTCAACTGCGCACATTGAATACAATGGACGAAGATGCAAACGCATCCGTCCAATTTAGCCATTTAAAACTTTATATTTTAGCGGTTTGTCTTCAGAGAAGCCAAAGTTATTTCGAGTAAACAGCAGGTTATAATTTTTTTTCAGCTCCTGCTGGTTTTTGGAGACTTTTCACTTCAGGAAGTGAGCAGGTGTGTGATGACTTACACCAGCTGCAAGTTGAGAGGCAGAAGGAATTCTACAACATGTAAATCGTTTCCACAGCACTGAAATGGTAATATATTAGTTAATGTTTCTAATAATTATTCAACATTATTAGTTATTAGTTTGTGTACAAAACAATTTGCACAGGCTCCTGCTGATCATGTTGCTTCAATTTGTCAGCTTTGTTATGTAATCCAGTCAACATGTTGAAAATATTTCATATTTATTTTTCTATTTAATTTGGACATCACTTGGTGTTATAGTGGTGTATCATTAAAATGATGGAAATACATGACATTAGTTTGACCCATTGTCTTAATATACAGTATACTGCATATAATATATACTGTGTGTGTCTGTGTGTTTTATCATCAATTCACAGAAATATCTTCACCTGAAGAGTGGACCCAGGTGGAGGAGAACAAACCTTGATATTGTTAAAGAACAGATGGAGACGTCTTCATGATCTGTAGAACACCAGGACTGATGCTACAGAAAGCTACGTTTGTGCATCAAGACATCAAAATATGCAGAAATACTACAACTGGCCAGAGCATTGAGATGAAAATGAATCAATGAAAATATGAATTTAATATTTTTTCTGACAGTTCAAATGAACATATTGTTTGAAAAAAAAGGATAACAATGAACCAAGTGTTTCTGTAGTTATGTGTAAATAAAGTTACAGTAGTACACTATATTATCTGTTAGTGTTGAGTTATTCTTTGTGAGAATATTTGTGTATCTGTTTTAATTTCATTCGTTCATCTACAACTCACAGCTCGTACTTTAGTAAAAACAAAATTGGTGAATGTTAAAAAAAAACATTTTATTAAAATAAAACCATCCCATATTATCAAATATATGAAAACCTCTGGGGAAACATTAATATGAACAGATTATCAAAAAAAATTGAGTTTAAAAAATATCAGCAAGTGGTGTTTGACTTCATCAGCTCTGTAAAAATGACACTTTACAGCTGTAAATCTGCAAAATCAGAATTTTACTAGAAATTCAATTTTACTGAGCAGCTAGCTGTGTCATTAAGAACTAGTTTCTCCTCATCCTGCTGCTTGTACACTTCTTCAGACTCCACCACCTCCTCGTCCACCCTCCTGGATGTCCAGGTGTTGTAGGTCTGGACGCAGAGGACATCATCAGAACCACAGAAAATCAACAGATTTACATCAAAGAATATTGTTACCATTTCAGTGCTGTGGAAACGATTTACATGTTGTAGAATTCCTTTTGTCTCTCAACTTGCAGCTGGTGTAAGTCATCACACACCTGCTCACTTCCTGAAGTGAAAAGTCTCCAAAAACTAGCAGGAGCTGAAAAAAAATTATAACCTGCTGTTTACTCGAAATAACTTTGGCTTCTCTGAAGACAAACCGCTAAAATATAAAGTTTTAAATGGCTAAATTGGACGGATGCGTTTGCATCTTCGTCCATTGTATTCAATGTGCGCAGTTGAGGCGACTCTGTGTCTGACGTCATAATCGCGCGACGGGAAAATCCGTATTTATCATGTAAAAAAAACGGCGCTAATTTTAAACTGTTTTTGGGAGGAATTTTAATTAATTTAACATTGTTTTAGCAAAAACGATCAGAGGTCAATCTTAATATATATATATATGTTGTGCCATTTTATGGAAAGTTAAAAGATGATGTCAGCGGAGCTTTAAACAGGTAATGCTTCCATTTAAACAGGGTGATGCTGCAGTTGAAACTGGTTCAGCAGAGCTGAGGAGCTGCTTCATCTAAAAAATTTAGGATTGGTTGATTGACTTTTCGGTTGATGTGGCAGCCATTTAGGAGCAGTAGGATAATGACGGTGTGTAAATTAGATTTAGTGTCAGTGTTGCTGAAAATGTTGCTTTAATACTGGCAATAAATTGCTACTGAAGTAAATGTTTTTCTAGCAGTGAGGGATATTTTGCCAGTGTTTCCCATGGGAAATTTTTAAGCAGTAAATTCTTATTGGTATAAGAATTTAAAACAATAAAATCAGATTGATCATTTAATAAATATTTGCACAGAGACTGCCTAAAACTCAACCTGGGAGGATTGTTTTCCTGTACCCTGGAAGGAAACACAGGAGAATAGTTTGTGTTGTAGTTTCGATCTACAAAAGGACGAAACAACATCTCATGAACCATAGAATATTTTTGTTGTTATATGTGTATGTGTCACAGGACTGAAATATTAACTGTACAACTAAAATCTAATTAGAATTTTCATTACAGTATCCATCTGACTCAAAGCTTTTACTTTATGTGCAAGCTATTTGCCCTAACCCAGAACAATTATCTTTAAAATTGTCTTACGTTTCGGTTTTTATGCTTTACTTTAGCTGTTTTCTCCATTTCCTCCAAGACTCAGATCTGATTTATGTACTCAATAACATATATTTTTTTTGTTTTGGATCCATCATGGATTTAAATCCTCTTTTTTATGTAGATTTATGATTGCCTGTCACATAAAGTGAATAAATAAGCTTATAAAAAAAGAAAAAGCATAAAGAATCAACACTTTGTTCTGCAGCTGTAACTTGGAAAAATCCTTCGAGAAAACATCAGAGAAGAATGATGGACATGAGAAAAGTGGGGTTCAGAGTGTACTGAGCTGATGTGTCCAATTTTAGGTCAGCAGGATGCCAAACTAATCCTGTTCTTGTAAAGAGGCTAGGGATGCACAATGTTAGACTTTTGGCCAATATCTGATATGCCGATATGTTAAAACTTATTTGGCCGATAACCGATACCAATACTGATATTTTTTTTCCTTGACCTACAGAGACTACATAGCTTTCTCTGCTGTGGAATTAAAATAATACATTATTCTATATGGTCTTTGTCAATTTGGCCTGCTACTAAATGCAGATGCCTGAAAATGATGTAACACTATATAAATATGTAATATTTAAAAAAAACTGTGCCATTTATATCTGTGTTTTTTTTTATGGAATGGCCAATGTCCGATATTTAACTTTATCGCTAATATCGCCCGATATTATACTATGCAGATAATATCATGCATCCCTAAAAGAGGCTTTGATTACCAAATAAAAAACATGATGAATCTATTACAGTGAAATAAAAACAGGATCTAACATCACAAAGAGAAGAAATTAGAGTTTTGGCTGATTGGAAGTTTTTATATTTGTTGTAAGTTGCCCACTCAGAACCACGCCAGCCTCGATGTCCTTATTGTTTAGTGACCAAACGCAACCTGATGGTGTTGTCACAAGTTACAGTTTTCATGTTACCTTCTGAGTAACTGCTCGTGTTTTCTTCTCTTCCAGTCGAGTGATTCTTCCCATCTCTGTGGAAGAGGTAAGTTTTATCTCTCTTCCTCTCGGGGTGTGTTTGTTAGTTCAAGGCGTTTTTGTTTCTTGTGTGACTTTCGTCAAATAAAGGACAGTGTCCCTCTATCGTTAAAGCTGCCTTTCAGCTATGGGACTTTGTCATGTATTAGCATTTTTAGACAAAGTTTTATAATGTTTTGAATAAACAGTCCACTCCAAGCCCAGGAAACAGGCGTGATCACCTTCAGAACATGAAACAGCTCTTGTCTCACTTCCTCTGCAGCTTGCTGCTCTGTGGAGGCCTGCACTGGAAATGAGTCATCTGAAACTGCTTCCTTCACATCACATGTCTACCTTCTCCATATTTAACTTTATATCTATGGGTTGTTACATATAGAGACTAGATTTACTGTGATTAACCGTAATTTTTAGGTTACAGAACACACCTGTCTCTACCATAATTGCCGGTGTACAAGCTGTTACCTTTTTCTCACACTTTGTACCCCGCAGTTTATATGCAGGAGCGTCTTGTTTATGTTTTTGTTTTTTTCATAATTTTCACAAGTTATATTTTTATATTTTATTTTGACAGTCTTCCTGTCGTCTCTCTGTAACTTCCTGTGGTTGTTTTAAAATTTAAACCTTCAAACCACTCTGTCTCCTCTGACAATGACTTCAGTCTGAGTGAAGGAGATCGGTGAGAGCTCAAGGGCTGACGAGCTGCCTCGTCACTCCCACTTCAGTCACAGGACGTCCAAATCTGATTAAATATAAATAAATAAAAATCAAGGCTACAAACACCAAGATTTAAGGAAGCAACAAGTGATCAGAGGATGAATGAGTAAAGCCAGATGATAAATGTATTAAAAATGTGGGGCAAAACCATGTAAATAAAGAGTAACTGGGTGTTGTATTCAAATGTGTATCAAAGCTTCATTTTTATAATCCATGATATTTTTTTCTGCTTAAAGAGACAGATTCCCTCTGAGAAAGCAGAAGTGAGAAATGTTTCTTGGTCATCCAGTTTATCATTGTACAACTGTGTTTGACTAAAGTTTGTTCAAGGCATTCTGGAAATATTTAGATCTCATAGTCCATTGATTTCCTCTTCCTGTCTTTTATATTCCCCCAAACTCTTAACAAGTTTTCTTTTCACTCATTGATTCAGATTCTTGACAACAGTAGTTATTTATTATTTGCCACTAAATGAGATCTATGGGTCTCTACGGCCACTCTGACACTTAATCCAATCTGTCGTCATTTTGATTTTTCACTTGTTGCCCACAAGTCAGTTTGTTCTCATCTGACTTTTTCATACTGATTCCATGGGCCATTCATTGTCTTATGAAATCTGAATGATTAAACCCGCTCATTCTCAATCAGTTCATCTGGACAATTTCTTTTTAGTAGAAACGTTTCACCCTCACTCCAGAGGGCTTCGTCAGTCAGAATGAGCGGATGAGAATGAGAATGAACGGATTTGATACCTGGACTATTGAGAATGAACTTTCTGGTCTGAATGATTAAACTTCTTCAAAAAAATTATACCAGTGTTGAATTTTGTGTCTACTGGTAAAACTCTAATTTTAGAGGAAAATGTTTATACTATTTTTTCTGGTAATGAAGCATTCTGTCTTAACTGAATGAAGAATGACCCCAAAAGGGCATTTCTCTGTTACCCATGAAGCCTTGCTGCTGCTGTAGCCCACTTTTTAGAAGATATATACAGTTTGTTGCTGATCATACCCTTACTGCTTAAACTGCCTTGCTCTGTGTCAGTCTGTCTCACCCTGTGTTACTCTGTGTCACTCTCACTCTTCCACACACTTTTACTCCATCTCACTAGCTGTGTTTCCATCCATTTTCATTTCGAATTTTGAGCTACCTCGCAAATATGTAAATACAAATTAATGCAGATCAGAAGTGTTTCCATCTACTGGCTTGAAGCGCTTCTTCCAAGCCGCGCACAGCGTCATTACGTCAGACGTCAGCGTCATTACGTCAGACGTCAGCACTGCGCATGTCTACAGTAAACAGGAAGTAGCGGTTGAAAACAGAACCCGGCCACACATCTCGTCAAAATGGAGAGAATATTTCAGGTACGTGTTGCTATCGGGCGAGTTGTATTTATTCTGTCATGCCAACTAGTTTTAGCGATGTTACATGTTGTCCGGAGCGGAAACAGCTGAACGTCACGTGACGTGAATGTTCGCTACGTCAGAAATGAGTCGGAAAATGTGTTTCCATCTGTCGTTTAGCGCATCTGCTCGGTTGCGAAGATCCCAAAAACCACCTCAAGCGAGCGTATAAACTTTTTAGCGCATTTCAGGAAGTAACCTCGCATTTTGCCGTTTCCATTAAGCTTTTCTGCTGCGATATTTCAAAATGCGCACCTAGTCTCATACTAGCCGTGTTTCCATCAAGGTTTCTAGATGCGCATTTTGAAGCATCGCATCAGAAAAGCTGAATGGAAACGGCAAAATTCGAGTTAACTTCCTCTAATTCGCTCAAAAGTTGTACGCTCGCTTGAGGTGGTTTTTGGGGGTTTCGAAAGAGAGCTGATGCGCAAAACGACAGATGGAAACAGATTTGCTGACTCATTTCTGCCGTAGCGAACATTCACGTCATGTGACTGATCAGCTGTTTCCGCTCTGGACAACATGTAACATCGCTAAAACTAGTTGGCATGACAGAATAAATACAACTTGCCCGATAGCAACACATACCTGAAATATCCATCCATCCATACATCCATTTTCTTCAGCTTATCCGGGGTCGGGTCGCGGGGATAGCAGCCTTAAGCTAGGTTTATACTAGTGTCTCACGTCTTTTACCCCCCGTTGAGTGAACCCAGCGATGATGCAATTGCGTGTGTGTCACCGACCGCATTGAGTGTTTATACTTGGCAAGACGTGGGGGATAAATTATAATAAATCCCTCCCTCTTCCCTCCCTCTTCCAACTTTTTTTATTTTTTTATTGAATTTATTCATTTCAAATTGTAAAAACACAAGAAAATTATTTACAAAACCACATTATAAAACAAAACAATACATGAAATGAAAGGAGGCAGAAGAAGAAAAAAATCTCATTATTTCTGCCCCTTCTTCAAACAAAATTAACAATCAATTCAAATAGCAATCACATATATAAAAAAAATATAAGATATTAAATGATTTCTCACACAAAATAGGCTTTAGTTACAGTTTTGCACGCTGTACCCGTATAACCGTATTATAAAAATAAAAAAAACTCAACCATGTGAGATTCGATCTCACGTCCTTTGAGTGGCAGCGCAACGTTTTACCACTAGACCACCACGGCTTGTTGTTTAACAGCGGAGTTTGCTTTCTTGTAAAGGGTGCATGCAGGCGCGCGCATGCTTTTGTGTGCGCGCGTAAATATATATATATATA
>JBBPBX010010354.1:9602-25722 GCA_038048925.1 Garcialebias charrua
TATATATATTTCTTTTATTTCATCTTTCAATTCCTTTATTTTTCAATTATCTTCGTTTATTAGTTATTTTCAAGAATTGTTAAGTCTTTTCTTGAACCTTTACAATCAAGGTGAATTGTAGACATTGAGTTCATTCTTGTATTGTACAATATTTGTATTTGACATGTGAGTTTTGTCAATGTTTTCTTAATTACTAATAAATAAAAATTATAAATAAAAAACCTCTGAACAGGAAGCTGAACTTGAGTCCAGATGTACACCAGTTACTACGTCCAGTCAGGAAGCAAAACTTAATAAAAACTAACTTTTCTCTTCATTAAACTTGGACGACAGAAAACGAAGATGTTTCCATTAACAGAAAATGTCCAGGTCACAGAGAAATATTGAACCTGCTCATGTTTTCTGCCTCACTTGGTAGAGCTGTTGCCTCTCAGCGAGAAGGCTGCCGGTTAAACTCCCGGCCCGGGGGCCATTCTGGGTGAAGTTTGCCTGTTCTCAATGTTTTAAAATAGAAAATACATGTGAATTTAAAGACAAGCATCGCTGCCACTTTGGCCAAATTCAAACGGTTGATTGTGAAAGTTAATCTTTGTAAAAACAAAACTTTCCCTTCTTCAGAGAACCAACGTGCACGAAGGCTGTTCTGACACCGGGTGTCCTTCCTGACTCACAACAGCCTCAAATATCTGACCGGCCCGACTAATTACAGACCGGAACCAGGAACAATAACTTGTTTTTTTATTGAATTAATATTTTCAAAGTCAAAAGTCAAGGTCAACTTTATTGTCAGAACTGCAATATGTACAGGACATACACAGGATTGAAATTGCGTTTCTCTCTTAGTCCCTCGGTGCAACAGTAACCATTTAAACACTAAACAATTAATAAACAAGCATAAAATGAAATAATAAAAGTTTAGTACTGTCCTGAGTTTTTTGCATAGTAGTTTTTCATAGTAGTATAAAAGTATAAAAAGTTTCACCAACACCAAAAATGAAATAGAGTGTAATACTGTCCCGAAGTATAAAGTATAAAAAGTATATCTATAAAATAAATGAAGGTTCTGGCATTTGACATTTGTAAAGAGTGACAAAGCAGCATATGGGGTTAATGTACACAGTATATGTATGAGGTAGTTGATATTGGTATAGAAACAAAGTGGCATTATGCAATAAGGCTAGTAAAAAGAATATATACTGTATATCAGCAGTAGTGTAGATATAAAAGTAGTGTAAATGTAAACAGTAGTAATAAATGTAAACAGTAGTAATAAATGTAAACAGTATTAATAAATGTAAACAGTGAATGTAAACAGTAGTATGACTATAGGCAGTAATGTAATACAAACATTAGTGCAAATATGAGAAGTAGTGCAAACTGAATGAGCACATGACCGAGAGTTTAGTGAATAACCCGTTTGATGACACAGAGTCCAGTGTTAAAAACTTTGTGTTGAGTGGTAATGTGTGAGAAAGTTTTTTGTGTTAAGGCAGTTCAAATGGGAGGGGAGGCAGAGCAGGCAGAGTGTTTAGCATCCTGACTGCCTGATGAACAGAGCTGTCTCTCAGTCTGCTGGTTCGAGCCTGGAGACTCCTCAGTCTCCTCCCTGATGGCAGCAGTCTGAAGCAGCTGTGTAGTGGGTGTGTGGGATCACCTGCCATGCAGAGGGCTTTCCGAGTGAGGCGGTTGCTGTGTAAGTCCTGCAGTGAGGGGAAGGAGGTGCCGACGATCTTCTCAGCTGCTCTCACGATGCGCTGGAGGCTCTTGCGGCAGGATGCAGTACATGCACCAAACCACACAGTGATGCAGCTGGTCAGGACACTTTCTATGGCACCTCTGTAGAAGGTGCACATGATGGAGGTTGAAGCTCCAGCCCTTTTCAGCTTGCGGAGAAAGTAGAGACGCTGGTGAGCCTTCTTGGCCAGTGATGCAGTGTTCCTGCTCCAGGACAGGTCCTCTGAGACGTGCACTCCCAGGAACTTGGTGCTGTCCACTCTCTCCACTGCGGTGCTGTTGATGGTCAGAGGGGCATGTTGTGCATCCCTCTTCCTGAAGTCCACAACAATCTCCTTTGTCTTCTCCACGTTGAGAGTGAGATTGTTGTGTCCGCACCACAAGGCCAGGCGGCTCACCTCGTTCCTGTAGTCCGTCTCATCGTTGTTGCTGATGAGACCTACCACTGTTGTGTCGTCCGCAAACTTGATGAAGTGGTTGGAGCTGTACGATGGTGTGCAGTCGTGTGTTAGCAGGGTGAATAGAAGGGGGCTCAGCACACATCCTTGTGGGGCCCCTGTATTCAATGTGATGGTGCTGGATGTGTTATTCCCGACCCGTACTGTCTGTGGTCTCCCGGTCAGGAAGTCTAGCAGCCAGTTACACATTGAGGTGTTCAGCCCCAGACTGTCCAGTTTATGGATGAGCTGTTGGGGGATGATGGTGTTGAATGCTGAGCTGAAGTCGATGAACAGCATTCTGACAATTCTAACTTTTACTGCTTTTGTAAACAAACCAGTTTGATATATTTTAAAAACACATTTCAAAGATATCAGATTTCTTGTTTCACCAAATAGAAATTAACAAACAGCCTAAAAACATCAACTCTAAAGATCAGCTGTTCTACAGACGAACAAAATATTTTTAGAGCTAAATTATTCTGAAAAATATAGAATATTTTAATTAAACGTTACGCTCGCTTCAACTTTTGTAGCTGCTGCTGCTTCTTTCACCGCAGGTGACAGCAGGTGCGTGCGCTGCCGGTGATCAGCTGATCCATCTGAAGCTTAAGACTTTTTTTTACCTCTTTCGACCAGTCGGTGGGACCTGAGCGTGGACCGGACACACGTCACGTGCACCGGACACACGTGAGCGTGCACCGGACACACGTGAGCGTGCACGGACACACGTCACGTGCACGGACACACGTGAGCGTGCACGGACACACCTCACGTGCACCGGACACACGTCACGTGAACCGGACACACGTGATCGTGCACGGACACACGTCACGTGCACCGGACACACGTCACGTGCACCGGACACACGTCACGTGCACCGGACACACGTCACGTGCACCGGACACACGTGAGCGTGCACCGGACACACGTGAGCGTGCACGGACACACGTCACGTGCACCGGACACACGTCACGTGCACCGGACACACGTCACGTGCACCGGACACACGTCACGTGCACCGGACACACGTCACGTGCACCGGACACACGTCACGTGCACCGGACACACGTCACGTGCACCGGACACACGTCACGTGCACCGGACACACGTCACGTGCACCGGACACACGTCACGTGCACCGGACACACGTCACGTGCACCGGACACACGTCACGTGCACCGGACACACGTCACGTGCACCGGACACACGTCACGTGCACCGGACACACGTCACGTGCACCGGACACACGTCACGTGCACCGGACACACGTCACGTGCACCGGACACACGTCACGTGCACCGGACACACGTCACGTGCACCGGACACACGTCACGTGCACCGGACACACGTCACGTGCACCGGACACACGTCACGTGCACCGGACACACGTCACGTGCACCGGACACACGTCACGTGCACCGGACACACGTCACGTGCACCGGACACACGTCACGTGCACCGGACACACGTCACGTGCACCGGACACACGTCACGTGCACCGGACACACGTCACGTGCACCGGACACACGTCACGTGCACCGGACACACGTGAGCGTGCACGGACACACGTCACGTGCACCGGACACACGTCACGTGCACCGGACACACGTCACGTGCACCGGACACACGTCACGTGCACCGGACACGCGTCACGTGCACCGGACACGCGTCACGTGCACCGGACACGCGTCACGTGCACCGGACACGCGTCACGTGCACCGGACACGCGTCACGTGCACCGGACACGCGTCACGTGCACCGGACACGCGTCACGTGCACCGGACACGCGTCACGTGCACCGGACACGCGTCACGTGCACCGGACACGCGTCACGTGCACCGGACACGCGTCACGTGCACCGGACACACGTCACGTGCACCGGACACACGTCACGTGCACCGGACACACGTCACGTGCACCGGACACACGTCACGTGCACCGGACACACGTCACGTGCACCGGACACACGTCACGTGCACCGGACACACGTCACGTGCACCGGACACACGTCACGTGCACCGGACACACGTCACGTGCACCGGACACACGTCACGTGCACCGGACACACGTCACGTGCACCGGACACGTCACGTGCACCGGACACACGTCACGTGCACCGGACACACGTCACGTGCACCGGACACACGTCACGTGCACCGGACACACGTCACGTGCACCGGACACACGTCACGTGCACCGGACACACGTCACGTGCACCGGACACACGTCACGTGCACCGGACACACGTCACGTGCACCGGACACACGTCACGTGCACCGGACACACGTCACGTGCACCGGACACACGTCACGTGCACCGGACACACGTCACGTGCACCGGACACACGTCACGTGCACCGGACACACGTCACGTGCACCGGACACACGTCACGTGCACCGGACACACGTCACGTGCACCGGACACACGTCACGTGCACCGGACACACGTCACGTGCACCGGACACACGTCACGTGCACCGGACACACGTCACGTGCACCGGACACACGTCACGTGCACCGGACACACGTCACGTGCACCGGACACACGTCACGTGCACCGGACACACGTCACGTGCACCGGACACACGTCACGTGCACCGGACACACGTCACGTGCACCGGACACGTCACGTGCACCGGACACACGTCACGTGCACCGGACACACGTCACGTGCACCGGACACGTCACGTGCACCGGACACACGTCACGTGCACCGGACACACGTCACGTGCACCGGACACACGTCACGTGCACCGGACACACGTCACGTGCACCGGACACACGTCACGTGCACCGGACACACGTCACGTGCACCGGACACACGTCACGTGCACCGGACACACGTCACGTGCACCGGACACACGTCACGTGCACCGGACACACGTCACGTGCACCGGACACACGTCACGTGCACCGGACACACGTCACGTGCACCGGACACACGTCACGTGCACCGGACACGCGTCACGTGCACCGGACACGCGTCACGTGCACCGGACACGCGTCACGTGCACCGGACACGCGTCACGTGCACCGGACACGCGTCACGTGCACCGGACACACGTCACGTGCACCGGACACACGTCACGTGCACCGGACACACGTCACGTGCACCGGACACACGTCACGTGCACCGGACACACGTCACGTGCACCGGACACACGTCACGTGCACCGGACACACGTCACGTGCACCGGACACACGTCACGTGCACCGGACACACGTCACGTGCACCGGACACACGTCACGTGCACCGGACACACGTCACGTGCACCGGACACACGTCACGTGCACCGGACACACGTCACGTGCACCGGACACACGTCACGTGCACCGGACACACGTCACGTGCACCGGACACACGTCACGTGCACCGGACACACGTCACGTGCACCGGACACACGTCACGTGCACCGGACACGCGTCACGTGCACCGGACACACGTCACGTGCACCGGACACACGTCACGTGCACCGGACACACGTCACGTGCACCGGACACACGTCACGTGCACCGGACACACGTCACGTGCACCGGACACACGTCAGCAGGTTTCACTGTGCTGCCTTTGTACAGTGAGTTCTCCTGGTTTTTGTTTAATAAACTACAGCCCGATCATGTCGCTCGTTGTGGGTCAAGTGCAAATCCTCAGGTGTGTGATAAGAACAGGGTGGGCGGGGCCACAGGAGCTATTAAAACCACATTAAAGTAGGGCTGAACAATTAATGGCATTTGCAATGATATCGCAATATGATCAAATGAGATTTTCTAATCGCGAAGGGTGCAATTTGACTGGTCACATGACACAAATCTTTATCAACACTTAAAAAAAAAAACACCACAAAGACGTTTACGATGGTTGCATGGCTAGAATGACAACAACCAGTGCTTCAACTTCAAGTAAGCAAAGTATCAGCCGACAGGGATCACTGTTTTTTTTTTACATCTATTTTTTTATATTTATTTATTAACTGTCACGTGAAGTTCAGACAGTAGTTAGGAAGTTCACTTAACATGTTTACTATTGTGTTTATGAAACAAGAAAAAATAGAAATGGTGAAAAAAGGCATAGATCCATCCATCCATCTTCTTCCTCTTATCCGGGGTCGGGTCGCGGGGGTAGCAGCCTAAGTAGGGAGGCCCAGACTTCCCTCTCCCCAGCCACTTGGAGCAGCTCCTCCGGGGGAATCCCAAGGCGTTCCCAGGCCAGCCGAGAAACATAGTCCCTCCAGCGTGTCCTGGGTCTTCCTCTGGGTCTCCTCCCGGTGGGACATGCCCGGAACACCTCACCAGGGAGGCGTCCAGGAGGCATCCTAACCAGATGCCCGAGCCACCTCAACTGGCTCCTCTCGATGTGGAGAAGCAGCGGCTCTACTCCGAGTCCCTCCCGGATGACTGAGCTTCTCACCCTATCTCTAAGGGAGAGTCCAGCCACCCTGCGGAGAAAACTCATTTCAGCCGCTTGTATCCGAGATCTTGTTCTTTCGGTCATAACCCAAAGCTCATGACCATAGATGAGGGTGGGAACGTAGATCGATCGGTAAATTGAGAGCTTTGCCTTTTGACTCAGCTCTCTCTTCACCACGACAGACCGGTACAGCGCCCGCTTCACTGCGGACGCTGCACAAAGGCATAGATTTGTTTGCTTCATTGTAATCTCTGCTTTAAATAAATCTGACATTGTTTATTATAAAACAGATTGATTTATTGCTTCTGTTTGTTGAAAAATACTTAAAGGGGACCACAGATGCAAAATTCACTTTTTAATGTTTTTTTTACTCAACTTTGGTTTGTACTTCATAAAAAACAGTCCTAAGGCCAAAAAAATGCACCCAGTGGTTTATTTACTCTAAGTATATTTATTTTACTGTGATAAGATAAGTTTCAATTTCAAATCCTGGCGCTTGTGACGTCACAAGCTGTAGGACAACCCACCTCAAACCTGAGTCCAGCCCCTCACCTAGCAACCCCTGGTGCGGCTCAACCCACTTCAGTATAAAAGACGTGACGGTTGTTTTTCCTGATTTCATCTCATCTTTTGTTTAAATGTTCTTAATTTCATGTGTACAGCACTTTGTTGCAGCTGTGGTTGTTTTAAATGGCTTTATAAATAAAGTATAATTGTTATTTTTACGTTTTAGTTCAATTTTTAGCGTATTAGCGATCGCTCCCAACGAGCAGCCGGCAGACGGAAAACGAGCAGACCGCCGGCGAAGAGACCATCTGCGGGCGGGAGCTGCTGGGAGCTGATAGCTTTTGAGGAGCGTGGGGTCCGGTCAGAGGTTGCCTCATACGGATAAATTAACTGGAAACACTCAGTGAACTTTGTGTATGTGTCTGGACTGAAGCAGAGATCGCTCCCAAAAGCGCCGCATGCAACGAGCGGACCTAAAAGGGCGGAGGAGGAACGAGCTATTTTTAGCCTCGGATTCGGGCTAAAAGGAGCAGCTCATGGCGGCGCGCGCAGACGGCTTTCGGTAAGTTATCTTAAGCTAGCACTAACAGTAAGTCAAATGAGTAATAAAAAAAGAGCTAATTTTAAAACAACAACAGATTAGAGATACTGGCTGTTACAGAGGGCGGAGTTAATGTAAACAGATCTTTGAAGGGCGTGGCCATGAGAGCTCATTATCATAAACCAGTCGTTCAAAACGAAAGTTAAAAATGGCAGAATTAAAAAGGGTATAATTGATTATCTAAGAATTATTTTGTGTATTAAATTGAATGAACATTGTCTGGATAGCC
Source organism: Garcialebias charrua (assembly GCA_038048925.1). Classification (NCBI taxonomy): domain Eukaryota; kingdom Metazoa; phylum Chordata; class Actinopteri; order Cyprinodontiformes; family Rivulidae; genus Garcialebias; species Garcialebias charrua. Next base: position 17,521 of record JBBPBX010010354.1, read on the forward strand.
CACAGACATACCATAAAATTTATAAAACCTATCTGTGGTCTCCTTTAAGATATATATTTTTTTTTAAAGCGTTTTAAATTGCAATTTATAGAAAATAAATTGCAATTAGATTATTTTCCAGAATCGTTCAGCCCTACATCAAAGGCCTGAGCCCGGCAGACGGTGAGGTTGGGGCAAGGGAGGGTGGAGGCAGGTGTGGGTGTTTCACCTTTCCCACCCACATTTTGATGATGTCGATCCGGGGAGTTGAACCGGCGACCTTCCAATCACAGGCCTGCCTTCTCTAACCTCTGCGCCACCGCTCCCCCGACACGTTGTCAAAATAACAAACGTAAAAACAAATTGCAGCTCTTTGACGTCAGAGAGGAACAAACAAGTTTTATATAAAAACATTTTTTATTTTCTGATAGATTCTGTTGCTCCGACATTTTATGTTTAATAAAAAAAGACAAGAACGTCTCAGACTGTAAAGACAGAGGACCCCCCCCACACACACACACACACACAGGAAGCTCCTGTGTGTGTGTTCAGAGCGAGTTCAGGCTCTTCAGCCTCCGTTCGGTGGAGAAGCGGTGTGTGTGGCGCGTCTTGTCACCTTCGGCTGGTGCGCTGAAGAACGACCGCACAGATCGGTTGCCGCGGCGGCGGGCTGCCGTCTCCCCGTCGTCCTCGTCGTCGTCCTCCCTGCAGACAGGACGTTTCACTGAAGCGGTCAAAGCTCGTTTCACTCGGTGTGATCAGTAAATCAGAGGATTTCAAACAGAAGTTTCTATTTGTTGGAAATAACTAAAAATAAAAAACTCTCCGTTCAGAGAATCGCTCGAGGCAGAAAGTGTGGGTGGAATTTTATGACAGAATTTAAAACGTTGTCTTCTAAACTTTTCATGGCTCATCAGTGAAACTCGTGTCTGGGAGTTTGTTTCTCCGTCTGTTGGCAAAATATTTCATGAGCCAGTGGACAGATTCAAAACTAAAACCTCAGAAATAAATTTTAACAAATGAATCACTTTTGGAGGCGTTCGTGTTCAACGCAGGCGCCGCGAGCCGACGGCTCAGTGATCACAAGAACAGATGTACCGTATTTTCCGGAATATAGGTTGCAGCTTTTTATCATTTTTGCACGCCCTGCGACCTATATTCAGGTGCAACTTATTTATGGCTTTTTATAAAATAAGCTGATTTGTAATCATTTATTAACAAAAATTAAACTGAGACACACTCTTACAATAATGTCAGCTAACAATTTTTTTTTAGGTGTTTATCCTGCTAAAATTATTCATTTATTAAAGAAAAGTTCAGCTCAGACACATATTTGCTATAATTTTTATCAAACAAATAATTGTTTTTAAGTGTTAAAGGTCCACTGACATGATTTTTTTACTATTCATAAAATTGCTCAATATATATATATTTTATCATTTAAATATGTTTGTTTTTGCAAACAAAATGATAAATCAATTTAATTTTGCTTTAAAAGTGATTTTGAACTTCAAGCCGTGTTTAATCATGGGAAATCCGATTACACACGAACGCACCATTTGTGATGTAACATCGGGCAGAGGGCTCTGGTCTCTTTAATAGCGGACAATTTTAAACTGGATGAATTAGATGGTGTAGTGGCAGGGCTTTTGACTACGGATCCGAAGGTCGCGGGTTCGCGCCCCGGCCACTACCCACCTTGGGGTGTCTATGAGTGCACACCTATTTCTCCAGCTCCCCGGGCGCTTTCGGGCTGCTCACTGCACCACCTGGTAGGTGGTTGGGTTAAATGCAGAGACGAATTTCGTCTGTGTATGGGAACATATGCAGATGACAGGAATAGACATTATTATTATTATTATTTATCAATCTATGTGAAGATTTGAGTTATTTGTCTTCATTTTGTGAAGCAGAAAATAGTTTGGGTGATGGAACAAGAAACAACAGGATCTAATTTACCGGTAGGTCTGATGCTGTATCAGACTGACCATGTGGAGCTGCTCACACGCGCGCACTGTGACAAGCCCAGAGCTCTGCCCGGTGTTACGTCACAGATCATATTTACGTAAATGATAAAAGATATATATTTTGAGCAATTTTATGAAAATAAAAAAATCATGTCAGTGGGGCTTTAATCTTCTTAAAAGCCTTGCGCTGCGCTCCTGTGGCAGACATTTGCAGCAGAGTTAAACATGGTCCACATTTTGACGTAGGTGCGACCTATATTCCAGAAAATACGGTAAATCAGCAGGTTTTACAGATGTGGTTGTAGCTGAGAGTCATCTCCAACATCTGGGGTCTAATGTATCTCACAAGATCTCTTAACACAGGGGTGTCAAAGTCAAATACACCGAGGGCCAAAAAACTAATTTGCTACAAGCCAAGGGCCGGACTGGTTCAATGTTTATTATAAGGAGGTGATGTAAGACATTTTTTCTTCTTTCTGCACTCTTTTCATTCAATGTTTTTTTTTGATGAATTTGTTTTATTTTGTCTCTTTTAAATGAATAAATGAATTAAATAAAATATTAAATAGCTTTACATCTGCTAAGTTCTTGGCATAAATCAACACAGACATGTTCCTGCTTTTAGTATTTTACATTGTTTTATAATGTAGCTGTTTATGTTTCTTTTTTTTTTATACAGTTTTCTTATGATTTTTAATTAATATGCTTTTTTATGATTGTTTACTGTTGGCTGCAAGTATCAAGCTGTGAAATCCTTCATTTTCTACAGCTGATAGCTGTTGGTCATTAATTATGATGAAGTTTAGCAACTTCTCTGTGAACATTTGAGCTCCGTGGCTTCAGCGGTGTGTTTTTCTTGTTCAATCCGGGGCGGGCGCTCTGATTTCGGTCTCAGCCTGTCCCTCCTACGAGACGGTCAGACAGCGGGTCGGACTGGACGCAGCTGGCCGCGGTCGGTCTCCCTGTTTCGGTTCAGTGAGAGTGGCGTCCCGCTGAAGCCCCAGAGCTCGAATGTCCAACGTAAAACTAACTTGACCGTGGTTTAATGTGGCGCTATGGCTCTACAGACAGTGCACGTTGCTTCTTGTGGTGTTTAGTGTAAAATACTTCCACACAGCCGACATGTTACGATGAAAAGTTGGCTAGCTGTTAGCTACAGTGCTACTCACTCAGTCCGCACGCTGTAGCTGGCTGCAAACTATGAAATGGATTTCCTGAATGTGACGTGAGGCGGGTCTTATTACTCTGCGTTCATGAGACGCGCCTCCGGATCGGCCCCATCCCTACTACCGTTGCATTGTGGGGAATGTAGTGTTGGTGCATGCAAAACACCAGCGGGCGGCTGTGGCCTGCGGGCCGGTTCTAACAGTAATTAAATATCATCCAGGGGGCCATAGATAATTAATTAATATGTTGACACATACCGGTATCCGCGGGCCTCGACTTTGACATATGTGTCTTAACACCACATGAGAGCACACGTAACGTCGTTCAAAAGATCTGAGTGGAGCAGCTTTAACTCCGCCCCTTCTTGTTGACCTGTGCTCTAACATCTGGAATGAAGCCGGCAGGTGGTGCTTTTATAACTCCTGCTCTCTGAGCTGAATCACACCTGGAGGCTCCTTACCAGTGAACGGCCACTGCTTTGCTGTCCATCAGGGTTTGTGCGGTGCTCCAGCTGAAGCGAACAAACTGAGGGAAGCCGAACACCGGCTCCAGATGTTTGAGCAGCCACGCTTTAGTTTTAGGGTCTGAAAACACAGAACACGGTCAGTTCCACTACAAGCACTTCACCTGGACAGATGTGGATCTTCGTACCGTTGGGGTATCCTGATCCGTAGTTTGTGTCCACCTCTCCCAGGTCTTCAGTAAACTTCCAGCTTTCTACAGCGCGATCTCTGGCCACCTGAACAGCAACAGGCAGGAACATGTGAGCTGTGAAAACATCTGCAGGAACATGTGAGCTGTGAAAACATCTGCAGGAACATGTGAGCTGTGAAAACATCTGCAGGAACATGTGAGCTGTGAAAACATCTGCAGGAACATGTGAGCTGTGAAAACATCTGCAGGAACATGTGAGCTGTGAAAACATCTGCAGGAACATGTGAGCTGTGAAAACATCTGCAGGAACATGTGAGCTGTGAAAACATCTGCAGGAACATGTGAGCTGTGAAAACATCTGCAGGACATGTGAGCTGTGAAAACATCTGCAGGAACAGGTGAGCTGTGAAAACATCTGCAGGAACATGTGAGCTGTGAAAACATCTGCAGGAACATGTGAGCTGTGAAAACATCTGCAGGAACATGTGAGCTGTGAAAACATCTGCAGGAACATGTGAGCTGTGAAAACATCTGCAGGAACATGTGAGCTGTGAAAACATCTGCAGGAACATGTGAGCTGTGAAAACATCTGCAGGAACATGTGAGCTGTGAAAACATCTGCAGGAACATGTGAGCTGTGAAAACATCTGCAGGAACATGTGAGCTGTGAAAACATCTGCAGGAACATGTGAGCTGTGAAAACATCTGCAGGAACATGTGAGCTGTGAAAACATCTGCAGGAACATGTGAGCTGTGAAAACATCTGCAGGAACATGTGAGCTGTGAAAACATCTGCAGGAACATGTGAGCTGTGAAAACATCTGCAGGAACATGTGAGCTGTGAAAACATCTGCAGGAACATGTGAGCTGTGAAAACATCTGCAGGAACAGTGAGCTGTGAAAACATCTGCAGGAACAGGTGAGCTGTGAAAACATCTGCAGGAACATGTGAGCTCCTTTCAGCTTCTTTCTGCCTTTTTAGCTACTTTTCAGCTGTTTTTTTGTGTGTGTGTGGTAATTTCAGCTTTTTTCAGATGTTTTCGACCTTTTGTGCTCATTTCTGCTTCTTTCAGCAAACATGTTCTTTCTGCTTTCATCTACTAATTTAGGCTTGTTCTACATTTTCAGCTACTTTTTATCTCATTTGTGCTGTTTTCAGATATATTCAAGTTTTTCATGGTAATTTCTAATACTTTCAGCTCAAATTCTTTCTGCTCAGCTACTATTTAGCTGTTTAATGATCATTTTAGCATTTTCAACTTCTTTCGGCTTTTCCCTTTTCAGGGGTCACCACAGTGAGTCATCCTCCTCCACCTCACTCTGTCCTCTGTGTCCTCTGTCCTCACTCCAACTACCTTCATGTCCTCTCTAACTGCATCCATATATCTCCTCTTTGTCTTTTTCCTGGCAGCTGCATTTCTAACATCCTTCTACCAATATACCCACTGTCCCTCCTCTGGACATGTCCAAACCACTGTCCCTCCTCTGGACATGTCCAAACCACTGTCCCTCCTCTGGACATGTCCAAACCACTGTCCCTCCTCTGGACATGTCCAAACCACTGTCCCTCCTCTGGACATGTCCAAACCACTGTCCCTCCTCTGGACATGTCCAAACCACTGTCCCTCCTCTGGACATGTCCAAACCACTGTCCCTCCTCTGGACATGTCCAAACCACTGTCCCTCCTCTGGACATGTCCAAACCACTGTCCCTCCTCTGGACATGTCCAAACCACTGTCCCTCCTCTGGACATGTCCAAACCACTGTCCCTCCTCTGGACATGTCCAAACCACTGTCCCTCCTCTGGACATGTCCAAACCACTGTCCCTCCTCTGGACATGTCCAAACCACTGTCCCTGCTCTGGACATGTCCAAACCACTGTCCCTGCTCTGGACATGTCCAAACCACTGTCCCTCCTCTGGACATGTCCAAACCACTGTCCCTGCTCTGGACATGTCCAAACCACTGTCCCTCCTCTGGACATGTCCAAACCACTGTCCCTGCTCTGGACATGTCCAAACCACTGTCCCTGCTCTGGACATGTCCAAACCACTGTCCCTCCTCTGGACATGTCCAAACCACTGTCCCTCCTCTGGACATGTCCAAACCACTGTCCCTCCTCTGGACATGTCCAAACCACTGTCCCTCCTCTGGACATGTCCAAACCACTGTCCCTCCTCTGGACATGTCCAAACCACTGTCCCTCCTCTGGACATGTCCAAACCACTGTCCCTCTGGACATGTCCAAACCACTGTCCCTCCTCTGGACATGTCCAAACCACTGTCCCTCCTCTGGACATGTCCAAACCACTGTCCCTCCTCTGGACATGTCCAAACCATCTCAGTGTGTCCTCCTAACTTTATCTCCCAGTTGTTCAACATGTGCTGTACCTCTGATGATCTCATTCCTGATCTTATCCATCCTTGTCACTCCTAAGGAGAACCTCAACATCTTCATTTCTGCTACTTCCAGTTCTTTCTCCTGTCTTTTTGTCCATGTCTCTGTCTCCTGTCTTTTTGTCCATGTCTCTGTCTCCTGTCTTTTTGTCCATGTCTCTGTCTCCTGTCTTTTTGTCCATGTCTCTGTCTCCTGTCTTTTTGTCCATGTCTCTGTCTCCTGTCTTTTTGTCCATGTCTCTGTCTCCTGTCTTTTTGTCCATGTACGCGTATACAGCGTACGCCTATTCTCTTAAAGAAGCACGCTCCAAATATTATTCCAACATCATCAACACCTGCCCTGGAAACTCTAAACAGCTCTTCTCCACAATAACTCGTCTGCTTAATCCCATTAAACAAACTCTTGAGGACTCTGCTCAAAAATGCGACCTGTTTCTTTCATCTTTTAAAACCAAAATTGACACTATCAGATCTCAGCTCCACAACCTCCCTGTTCTCAGTGTGCCATCTACCCGTCTGCATTCTGGGACCCTTAACAGCTTTGACGAAGTTGTTCAGAGTGAGGTGGAGGCCATCATCAAGAAAATGAAGCCTTCATCCTGCGCCCTGGATCCTTTCCCCTCGTCTCTCATAAAATCCAATCACTCTGCAATAGGCCCACTTATCACTCAAATAATAAATCAGTCTCTTCAATCTGGTCATGTTCCACTGCCTCTAAAAACTGCCATCATTAGGCCTCTTCTGAAAAAATCTAATTTGGATCCCGACATTTTTTCTAATTACCGCCCAATTTCACACCTCCCTTTTCTGTCTAAAGTGCTGGAAAAAGCAGTTGCTGCTCAGCTGCAGGATCACTTACAACAACACTCCCTGTATGAGAAGTTCCAGTCTGGATTCAGGGCAGCTCACAGTACTGAGACTGCACTGCTGAGAGTTACTAATGATGTCCTCTTGGCTGCTGACACTGGCTCTCCCTCCATCCTTGTCCTCCTTGACCTCACTGCAGCCTTCGACACTGTGGACCATAGTATCCTCCTCCACCGTCTTCATGTGGAGGTCGGTCTCTGTGACACCGTCCTGGACTGGTTTAAATCTTTCCTCTCCAATAGGCTGGAATGTGTTAGTCTTGGCAACGCCACGTCCCAGACAGTCTCTGTCTCCTGTGGTGTCCCTCAGGGGTCGGTTCTGGGGCCCCTGTTGTTTTCCCTTTACATGCTGCCTTTAGGTCAAATTATTAATCAGTTCAACATTTCTTTTCACTGTTATGCCGACGATACACAGCTTTACATCAGGACTGGAGCATCCTCATCTTCCACCTTGTCATCTCCATCTTCACTCACTGCCCTCTCTGCCTGCCTGGAGGCAATTAGGGCATGGATGAATCAGAACTTTCTTCAATTAAACTGCTCCAAGACCGAGGCCATACTGATTGGCACCCCTCACCAGGTACAGACATCTACTATAACAACACTTTCCTTTTCTGGACAAGACATCCCCCTCTCCACCTCTGTTACAAATCTTGGAATAAAAATGGACTCCAATCTTACATTTGAAAATCACACTGTAGTGATATAGGCCTCTGTCTTGACCTTCAAGGACACCTCTCTGCATCTCTTTGGAACTCTCAGTGTTACACCTTCTTGAAGCCTTCAAGGAGACGAGTAAACACTATTTTGGTTAACAATTATTATGAATTAATGGACACTAATTAATCAGATTGAACTTTCTCTTTAATGTGTGTTAATTCAGAATTGATCAAACAGTATTTTTGTCATTTCAATGATGATTTTACTAAGCTGGTATATTTTAAATATGACAAAGTTAAGAGAACATCTCAGAATGATCGTGCTTTAAACTGTCTGCTCTATGCAGAATGTGTCTAAAGTTGAATGAACAATTCTTCGTATTTGTTTGAACTGTTTTTGTTTCGAAGGAGAAGTTCTAGACATAACTTAATCTTCGGTCTCCCGTCCGTTCTAAAAACAATTCATCTGTGCTTAAACAGAGAGTGCTCTGTTTTCACACCTGCAGGTTTT
>JBBPBX010010355.1:0-50489 GCA_038048925.1 Garcialebias charrua
ACGCCACCATCTGTGATGTAATGTCCAGAGTTGAGGCAGAGCTCTGAGCTTGTCACGGTGTGCGCAGCTCCACATGAAGGTCAGTCTGATACAGCATCAGACCTAAATTAGATCCTGTTGTTTCTTGTTCCATCACCCAAACTATTTTCTGCTTCCCAAAATGAAGACAAATAGCTCAAATCTTCACCTAGATTGATAAATTAGTCAAGTTTTAAAATGTCCGCTATTGAAGAGACTGGAGCCCTCTGCCTCTCACTCTGGACATTACGTCACAGATGGTGCGTTCAGGTGTAAACGGATTTCCCATGATTAAACACGGCTTGAAGTTCAAAATCACTTTTAAAGCAAAATTAAAGTGATTTATCATTTTGTTTGCAAAAACTAACATATTTAAATGATAAAATATATATATTTTGAGCAATTTGATGAATAGTAGAAAAATCACGTCAGTGGATCTTTAAGGACTTTTATTCCCATTTATATACTTCAGAATCCCAAACCAACAAGAATTTATCTTCTCAGTTTTTCGAAAAGACCAACATGCCAAAACTCACACCCAACCTGAAAGATGCACTGGAGATCCCAAAATCCCTGACAGAAATTGTGTCAGCTGTATCTGTAATGCAGTCTGGCAAATGTCCGGGTCCTGACGGCTTCCCTGCTGAATTTTTTAAGAAATTTTCTTCATTACTTTCCCCAGAGTCATTTGACCAAGGATCCCTTCCGAAATCTTTTTTAGAGGCCTGCATTACCCTCATTGCAAAGAAAGGAAAAGACCCAACTCACTGTTCCTCTTATCGACCAATCTCCCTTTTAAATACAGACGCCAAAATTTTAGCCAAAGTTCTTGCTCAAAGGTTGGAAAAGATCCTTCCTTTGATCATATCAAAAGACCAGACTGGATTCATTAAAGGCAGGCACTCCTTTTTTAATGTCAGACGCCTTTTTGACATTATTTATTCTCCTTCGGATACTGTTCCTGAGTGTGTTATTTCCCTTGATGCAGAGAAAGCATTTGATCGGGTTGAATGGGACTACTTGTTTAATGTTCTTGACAAATTTGGTTTTGGCCCCAATTTCATTACATGGGTGCAATTAATTTACTCACATCCCACCGCAACCATTCGTACCAACTCTCAGATATCAAAACCCTTCAGTCTACATCGAGGAACTCGCCAGGGATGCCCACTGAGCCCTATGCTCTTTGACCTGGCAATTGAACCTCTTGCCACTGCCTTGCGGTCCTGTGACACAATTTCAGGAATCTGGAGAGGCGATATGGAGCACAAGGTCTCCCTTTATGCTGATGACCTTTTACTTTTCATTTCTCATCCGACTGACACGCTGCCCTCCGTTTTATCATTACTTGAGGAATTTGGAATAAATTCTGGTTACAAATTAAACCTGAGTAAAAGTGTAATTTTCCCTGTCAATACCCTGGCGCAGACTCTTGACTTTGGTAAATGGCCTCTTAAAATTGAGAAGACAAAATTCTCTTACCTGGGTGTTACAGTTACGAGGAGGTATAAAGATTTATATCAAGAAAACTTTGTCTCTCTGTTGAATCAGACAAAGCAGGCATTATCCCGATGGTCACCGCTTTCCATTTCCCTCACAGGCCGTATTAACTCAGTCAAGATGGTCACTTTACCTAAGTTTTTATATCTTTTTCAAAATATTCCTGTTTTTATCCCTGGTTCATTCTTTGTTCAGTTAGATTCCATCATTTCATCATATCTGTGGCAAGGAAAACGTCCACGCTTAAATAAGACACATCTCCAAAAAACTAAGGCCGCAGGCGGTCTTGCCCTTCCAAATTTCCGCTTTTATTATTGGGCAGCAAACTTGCACTGTCTAGCATTCTGGTCATTCTATTACAACAGGCCTGACAGCCCTGACTGGGTAGAGATGGAGTCACAGTGTTCTGGGAAATGGTCCTCCGTGGCTTTCTTGGGATCCTCACTCCCGCTTCCACCACTTACAACTGTTATAAATCCAGTTATAAAACACTCACTAAAAATCTGGGCACAATTTCGTAAATGTTTCAATTTCTCTAGTTTCTCTCTCTATAGCCCTATCATGTCTAACCAACTTTTCAAACCCTCATCTCAGGACTCTGTTTTTAAAGAATGGCAAAGAAGGGGTATAGTACGCTTCAATGACTTGTTTCTCAATAACACTTTAGCTTCATTTCAACAACTATGTGAAAAATTTAGTCTTCCCCAGTCCAATTTTTTTAGGTATCTCCAAATACGGCACTTTATTACTCTTCATTTGTCCAGCCTCTCCATTTCAACTGATAGCAGTATTGTTGACACTATTCTTTCTCTAGACCCAAATAAAAAACAGTCCATTTCATTCATTTACAGTAAACTATTGGATTTGAAGCGTGCTTCCTCAGATAAAATCAAAGCTGCTTGGGAAGAGGATCTCGGCTCCTCTATTTCAGAGGACTCTTGGACCTCCATACTCAAACTGGTGAGCTCCAGTTCTCTCTGTGCTAGACATTGTCTAATACAATTTAAAGTGGTGCACAGAGCTCACATCTCTAAACTGAAATTGTCCTCTATGTATCCTGATGTCAGCCCATACTGTGTGAGATGCAAACATGCTGAAGCCTCTCTCTCCCATATGTTTTGGTTTTGCCCATCTCTGAACAAATATTGGCGGGAAATCTTTCAGACTTTATCACATGTACTAGATACACGCCTGAACCCTGACCCACTGATTGCTCTGTTTGGTCTTGTAGAGGGCATGACAAACCTAAATAAAAACCATCCATCCATCCATCCATCCATCTTCTTCCGCTTATCCGGGGTCGGGTCGCGGGGGTAGCAGCCTAAGTAGGGAGGCCCAGACTTCCCTCTCCCCAGCCACTTGGAGCAGTTCCTCCGGGGGAATCCCAAGGCGTTCCCAGGCCAGCCGAGAAACATAGTCCCTCCAGCGCGTCCTGGGTCTTCCTCTGGGTCTCCTCCCGGTGGGACGTGCCCGGAACACCTCACCAGGGAGGCGTCCAGGAGGCATCCTAACCAGATGCCCGAGCCACCTCAACTGGCTCCTCTCGATGTGGAGAAGCAGCGGCTCTACTCCGAGTCCCTCCCGGATGACTGAGCTTCTCACCCTATCTCTAAGGGAGAGTCCAGCCACCCTGCGGAGAAAACTCATTTCAGCCGCTTGTATCCGAGATCTTGTTCTTTCGGTCATAACCCAAAGCTCATGACCATAGATGAGGGTGGGAACGTAGATCGATCGGTAAATTGAGAGCTTTGCCTTTTGACTCAGCTCTCTCTTCACCACGACAGACCGGTACAGCGCCCGCTTCACTGCGGACGCTGCACCTATCCGCCTATCGATCTCACGCTCCAGTTTTCCCTCATTCGTGAACAAGATCCCGAGATACTTAAACTCCTCCACTTGGGGCAGGACCTCCTCCCCGACCTGGAGAGGGCATGCTACCCTTTTCCGGCTCAATAAAAACCAACAACATGTAATATCGTTCACCTCTCTCCTGGCCAGACGAGCTATTTTGCTTAGGTGGAAAGAACCGTTTCCACCCACTCACGCTCAGTGGTTGGCTGACATCATGTCCTGTTTAAAGCTGGAGAAAATCAGATTCACACTCCAACAGAAAGAGGGTAAATTTGAGAATGTCTGGGGACCTTTCCTGAATCTGTTCCAGTCTCTTTGACAACACAACTCATTCAGGTTAATGCAGTCTCTTGGCTATTTTACCTTTTATTTATTTTTTTCCCTTTTCTTTTGGCAGTGATTGGGTAGGGATTATTTTCTACATGTTGTAACTTAGATTGATTGTTGTGTTTTTTTGTTGTTGTTGTTTTTGTTTGTTGTTGTTGTTGTTGTCTGAAGAAAGAAAAAAAGTGAAAAATTAAATAAAAAAGATCTTGAATTTAAAAAAACTATGGGGTGGTGGATGATGGGAGATGTGAAAGGTCACAGATGTTTTTCACTTACTGAAGTCAAATGTCATGACTCATATTACCATGTGTTACTATGTGTGTGTGAAAGAGTTGTTTTTTCTGGTTCAGAGTGCTGCAAGAGGTTGCAGGAGTTGTCTGACCTTGCCTTTGTCTGATAACATATAAAAAGAAGTTTTTTTAGGATCTCGGTAAGCAGACTTGGGAAGAAGCGTCATGTAACATTTTGATGCTTGTATTTAAACACTGCTCCATCTTGCAAGATTAAAAACTGATATTAAGAAAATATCTACCTCTCCTGTGTGGCTATTTATTTAATGAGTTATTGAAAGGATAATAATATCCTAACATTTTTGATCAGGACATGTTTTTATCCCCCATATTAAAAACTTTACTAATAATAATAATAATAATAAATTCAATTTATACCGCACTTTTCATTAATAAAAATCTCAAAGTGCTACAACAATAAAACAAGTGATAAAATCAAATAAAATCAATAATGGTATTAACTAAGATTAAAAACAGAATCATGTGGAGGCAGAATAGGCCTGCTTAAAAAAAAAAAATAAATAAATAAAAAAATAAAGCAAGTGATAAAATCAAGTAAAATCAATAATACTATCAACCAAGATCAAAGATAAAATCATGCGGGGGCAGAATAGGCTACTAGAACCTCCTTCTTCCACCTGCGTAATATCACTAAAATTAGAAACATGTAAAATTGATGCAGAAAAACTGGTTCATGCATTTGTCACGTCTAGACTGGACTATTGCATGAGGCTGACACATTGTCCAGTTGAAGACTGGGATTAACACTTTACTTTTTCATAAATCCTATAGTTAGGGTTGGCTTGTTATGATGGCTTAAACTTAGACTACTAGAGGACAAACTGACCTCATTTCCTTAAATGAATTGTTAAAATTGAATAGTTTTTATTTGATACTACTTTTATCTTAACATGTGATTCTTGACCTGCCATTGTGTATCTGTTCCTACCAAACCCAGCCTGTTGAAGCAGATGGCCACTTGTCCTGAGCCTGGTTCTGCTAAAGGTTTCTTCCTCATGAGGGAGTTTTTCCTTTCCACTGTCGCCTTCATGCTTGTTCAAGATGAGAGTTCTGTGATGGAGTTAAAGCCCCACTGACATGATTTTTTTATTTTCATAAAATTGCTCAAAATATATATCTTTTATCATTTAAATATGTTCATTTTTGCAAACAAAATGCTAAATCACTTTGATTTTGCTTTAAAAGTGATTTTGAACTTCAAGCCGTGTTTATTCACGGGAAATCCGATTACACGCGAATGCAACATCTGTGACGTAGTATTGGGCAGAGACAGTCTGCTGCTCACCTGCAGATCACAGTTTTTGTTTTTACTTGAAAAATGTCGTTACGTTGTGTTGCATTTGAGTGTTCTAATATCATCAGTGAACAAGTGAGCCTTTTCACTTTCCCAAAATATGAAATACTTTGTCAAGTCTTTGATTTTATACATCTACCTTATAATGTTTTGCTAGTTTTTTGATACTTTGTAAAAAAAAAAAAAAACTATGTATTTCTCTCTTTTGTTTTTCTCTTTTGTTTTGCTATTGTTTATTGTTTAATGAAATTCTATCACTGCTGTTCATCGTTCTTTAGTTGTAGCAGGTCGCTTTCGTAAATGAGCCCACGAGGCTCAATAAGATTTACCTGACTAAATAAAGGTTGAATGAAAAGTATGGAATAAACAAAGCTGTCTCCCTCGGAGCCCCGCCTCACCTGAAGGTAAGTCTGATACAGCATCAGACCTAAATGAGATCCTGTTGTTTCTTGTTCCATCACCCAAACTATTTTCTGCTTCCCAAACTGAAGACAAATAACTCAAATATTCAAATAGATTGCTAAATTAGTCTGGTTTTAAATTGTCCGCTATTAAACAGACGTACCTAATACCAGAGCCCTCTGCCCAAGACTACGTCACAGATGTTGCATTCGCGTGTAATTGGATTTCCCGTTAATAAACACGGCGCAAAGTTTAAAATCACTTTAAAATCAAAATGAAATTGATTTATCATTTTGTTTGCAAAAACGAACATAGTTGAATGATACAAGATTTACATGTTGAGCAATTTTATGCATAGTTAAAAAATCATGTGAGAGACACTTTAACTACTGTGACTACTACCAGAGTCCATGTTGGATGAAGGTGTCCTGCCAGCAGGAGCATCAGGTGCAGACTCACCTGTTTGATGAAGAACCCTGTTCTGCTGTTAGAAATTTGAAGTATTGATGGGGGGAAATTATTGAATGTTGTCATGACAACCAGCACTGACCTGCTGTTCTTGTTGCTGATTGGTTAGAGGGACAAGCTGGGACGTTTCCATTGGATACTCAGGAACCTGAAGCTCCGCCTCTAAACACATCCGCTTCTGAAAATAAACATCATCATGATGAAGTGACCATAGAAGTTCTTTGATGAAAGTGTTTGACCCCCAGTAGCTTTAAGCTGTTGCAGATGTGCTCAGGGTGGTTTGGTTATATACATTTAGCACAATAAACTAAAACTCATCACTGACTCACCCACAGCAGACCTTCACTTCTTCAACTGTGTTCAATTTTCTTTCAAACCACAAGCAATTAAATCAATAAATAATACTAAGGTATACCCTGATGCTGCTCAATAATCCAGGTAGAAAAATCTAAAAAATCTAAGTCTGGTCCTCTGGACATTCAAAAAACAAAACAAAACAAAAAAAGCTGTAGAAACGTTTCGTCTTTCGTCCGAAAGACTTCCTCAGTCTGAGTTGCTGTATTCAGCTTAGTCTTATAAATAGCACCCTCTCACAGTGGATCAACCAGTTGGCTGCTGACAGCTGAAACCAGCTGCTCACATGATCAAGGAGGACCATCAGCCTAACGATGGATCATTAGCACCCTGATGGTTGTTTGCTATTCACAGAGGGCTGAGTGATACTAGCAATAACAGCATTGTAAGAGGGGGACAGTTGAACCCGGAGGCCTCCACCTCTGTTTAATGATGGACGGTTTCTTTTCACAAAGATGGCCTCCTTTACTCCTCTCTCAAACCATCGTTCCTCTCTATCAAGGATGTGAACATCTTCATCCCTGAAAGAGTGACCTCTGACCTGGAGATGAGTGTAGACTGCAGAGTCCTGACCTGATGATGTTGATCTTCTGTGCTGGGCCATCCTTTTGGCCAGTGGCTGTTTAGTTTCCCCGATGTAAGACTGATCACCCTCCTGACACTGAACAACATACACAATATTACTCTGTTTGTGCCGGGGGACTGGATCTTTGGGATGAACCAGTCTTTAATGTATTTTGGGGTTTAAAAGCCACTGGGACGTTGTGTTTAGAAAATAAACGTCTCAATGTCTCTGAAACTCCCGCAACATAAGAAACGGCCAAAAGGATGGTCCAGCACAGAAGATCAACATCATCAGGTCAGGACTCTGCGGTCTACACTCATCTCCAGGTCAGAGGTCACTCTTTCAGGGATGAAGATGTTCACATCCTTGATAGAGAGGAACAATGGTTTGAGAGAGGAGTAAAGGAGGCCATCTTTGTGAAAAGAAACCGTCCATCATTAAACAGAGGTGGAGGCCTCCGGGTTCAACTGTCCCCCTCTTACAATGCTGTTATTGCTAGTATCACTCAGCCCTCTGTGAATAGCAAACAACCATCAGGGTGCTAACGATCCATCATTAGACTGATGGTCCTCCTTGACCATGTGAGCAGCTGGTTTCAGGCTGTCATCAGCCAACTGGTTGATCCACTGTGAGAGGGTGCTATTTATAAGACTGAGCTGAATACAGCAACTCAGACTGAGGAAGTCTTTCAGAGGAAAGACGAAACGTTTCTACAATTTTTTTGTTTTGTTTTTTGAATGTCCAGAGAACCAGACTTAGCTTTTTTGGGAATACTAAGGTATCATGAATTACTGAGCACAAATGTCTTTGCTGTAATGATGGTTGTTAATGTCGTTTGTATAAGTATGTCCTTTATGTAAATGCCTGCTGACAATGTTGCAAACTAATTTCCCTACGGGGACAAATAAAACTATCTATCTATCAATTTAACCAAAGGTGTTAAACTATCATTAACTGTGGATTTTGGATAGCACGATGAAGCAGTGGTTGAAGCTGCCACCACACAAGAAGGTAACAAGTTCACCTTCCACTAGGGCTTTTTGGTGTCGAGCTTCCATGTTCTGTCTGTACTTCAGGTGTGGGTTAACTGATAAATCTAATCTGAGCTGAGCTCTAGTCAGATCAAGCCCAGCACCACTTTCAAACTTCCATCCATCCATCCATTTTCTCCCACTTATCCGGGGTCGGGTCGCGGGGGTAGCAGCCTAAGTAGGGAGGCCCAGACTTCCCTCTCCCCAGCCACTTGGAGCAGCTCCTCTGGGGGAATCCCAAGGCGTTCCCAGGCCAGCCGAGAAACATAGTCCCTCCAGCGTGTCCTGGGTCTTCCTCTGGGTCTCCTCCCGGTGGGACATGCCCGGAACACCTCACCAGGGAGGCGTCCAGGAGGCATCCTAACCAGATGCCCGAGCCACCTCAACTGGCTCCTCTCGATGTGGAGAAGCAGCGGCTCTACTCCGAGTCCCTCCCGGATGACTGAGCTTCTCACCCTATCTCTAAGGGAGAGTCCAGCCACCCTGCGGAGAAAACTCATTTCAGCCGCTTGTATCCGAGATCTTGTTCTTTCGGTCATAACCCAAAGCTCATGACCATAGATGAGGGTGGGAACGTAGATCGATCGGTAAATTGAGAGCTTTGCCTTTTGACTCAGCTCTCTCTTCACCACGACAGACCGGTACAGCGCCCGCTTCACTGCGGACGCTGCACCTATCCGCCTATCGATCTCACGCTCCAGTTTTCCCTCATTCGTGAACAAGATCCCGAGATACTTAAACTCCTCCACTTGGGGCAGGACCTCCTCCCCGACCCGGAGAGGGCATGCTACCCTTTTCCGGCTCAAGACCATGGCCTCGGATTTGGAGGAACTGATCCTCATCCCGGCCGCATCACACTCGGCTGCAAACCGCTCCAGTGAAAGTTGTAAATCACGAACTGATGAAGCCAATAGGACCACATCATCTGCAAAAAACAGAGAAGCGATTCTAAGGCCACCAAAACGGATCCTCTCAACACCTTGGCTGCGCCTAGAAATTCTGTCCATAAAAGTTATAAACAGAATCGGTGACAAAGGGCAACCTTGGCGGAGTCCAACTCTCACCGGAAACGAGCCTGACTTACTGCCGGCAATGCGGACCAAGCTCTGACACCGGTCGTACAGGGACCTAACAGCCCATATCAATGGGCCTGGTACCCCATACTCCCGGAGTACCCCCCACAGAACCCCCCGAGGGACGCGGTCGAATGCCTTCTCCAAGTCCACAAAGCACATGTAAACTGGTTGGGCAAACTCCCACGCACCCTCCAGGACCCTGTTGAGGGTGTAGAGCTGGTCCAGTGTTCCACGACCAGGACGAAAACCACACTGCTCCTCCTGAATCCGAGGTTCGACTATCCGACGGACCCTCCTCTCCAGAACCCCTGAATAGACCTTTCAAACTTTCATGTAGAATAAATCAGAGTTTGTCACTGCAGCAGGGCCAGGTGCTCAAAGGATGAGAGTCAACAGTCTCTGAAATGGCAGCTGAACTTTAGACCGATAAATGCAGATTGGAAATCCAGTTTTTAAGATTGAGATAGATGGACGGAACTGGCTTATATGCTATGGATTAACATGTTCTTTTGGTGTGTGTTGGCGCTGATGATGGTGAGGTTTTCACTTCAGTATGTGTGCTGATGGTTAGGGATGGAGCCGATCCGATCCGGTATCGTATCAGTCCGTGCCGCCGTCCCTCCTCTGAATTCTCCATTGCGTTTACGTCGTAAAACCGCCGTACAGCTCGGTCCATCCTCCGTACATATTAGTTTACGACGTAAAACTGCGTTCACAGTACACACAGTAACAGTAAGTTGTACTATGAACAGTTTTGTTTTGTTTTTTGAATGTCCATGTTTACCACACAACAGGGAATACAGTCTTGACGAGAAAAAAAGAAGGCTATACTCTTCCTTGGAGAAGGGCCAAGGACAGCATTTGACCAATTATTTTATAGTCCCCTAACTGTAGACCTGCAACATAAAGAATCCCCAATAATATGTACTGATTGTAGCAGGTCCACTGTTAACTAAATATTGGCTCGTTCTTCCGTATGATTTACCAAGAGTTCACCAGTGTTATTTTGGTAGATGTTCACATTATATCCTCAGCTGTTGCTGACAGTGCATGTGATGCAAACAGTTACACTTATGCTAAGATCCAGACACAACACCACCAGTTTTTTTGTGGCAATATCTGATCATTTTAATCATGCAGATTGCATGATCATTTTGCAGTGAATCAAGTGTATACTGTATTCAGTTTGCAGTGAACATTGTAGTGGTTCATGTGGGGTTGTCCGCCTGAAGTGGTGTTTAAATTCGGGTTGAACATTATCAGATTGACAACAAATGGACAAAGTTAATGGGAAACCCTCTTATTTGTGTAACAATAAATATTGTTAATTAACTTCATTCTGGTTGTTGTTTATTGCCCTTCGGCTGGACAGAGTTGTAACAAATGGCATTATACAAATCTTTCTTATTTTGCTGTACTGTTCTCTGACAGGCTCGTAGAGGGACTGGATTGCCTGAAGGTGACAGAGGCAATGAGGACCCATCCTGAGATCCTTCACCCTATCTTTGTCTCTGGACACAACCAGCTCACTGTACAGAACATGATGAGTCTGTTTAACACCGTCTGCTCTCCACCTGGCAACAATGCCAGACGAGCTGAAAATCTGACAATAGTGTTTTGGAGGGACTGGCTTATTGAAGTAGGCGGTATGTACGTTTGTAATGCACAAGATTAATAGGTAATATTTACAAACTTTTGACAAAAGTATTAAAGTGTTATATTGTTGTTTTTCATTTACCGTATTTTCCGGTGTATAGGTCGCAACTTTTTATGGGTTTTTTTTAAGGCCTGCGACCTATACACAGGTGCGACCTATATATGGCTTGTTATCACTTTCGGTGAAACACATTTTAAAATCCAGCTCATTTCACAATTACGTTCATTTATTAAGGAAAAGTTCAGCTCAGACATACATTTGCTATAATTATTATCAAACAAATAATTGTTTTTAAGTGTTAATCTTCTTAAAAGCCTTGCTGTGCGCTCCTGTGGCAGACATTTGCAGCAGAGCTAAACGTAGGTGCGACCTATCTAGGGATTTTTCCAATCTACTGTATTGGTGATAATTGGACAATGCGACCTATACACAGGTGCAACCTATACACCAGAAAATACTGTAGATGGTTCACGACCAATCAGCCTACAAAACATCTTGATTTTTGTGTCTGGAGTGGACCACATCCCTCCACTGGGCTTCCCCGAGAGGCCTCAGATTGACTTTCTTCATGCCCCACATGAAAATGGATCCCGCCGGCCGGCGCTATCCTGAGGCCAACACATGCAGTGTTGTCATGAGACTTCCAATCCATGAAACATTTGAAGAGTTCCAGGAGTATATGGAGTCGGGAATTATTCAGTCTCTAACTTTTCCTTTTTCAGTCTCCAACATCCCAGGGAAAGTTCTGAAGGAATGTGCGGACCAGCTCTGTGAGGTGCTGGCTGACATCTTCACCACCTCACTTGCACTGGAGTCAGTTCCCACCTGCCTGAAGACCGCGACCATCATCCCAGTCCCAAAGAGCTCCACAGTGACTGGTCTGAATGACTATAGACCGGTGGCCCTCACCCCGATAGTCGCTAAATGTTTTGAGAAACTGGTCATGTCCCACATCAAGGCAACCGTCAACATCAATGAGGACCCTCATCAATATGCATACCGTGAGAACCGATCAACAGAGGACGCCATTTCTTCCGTGGTCCACACTGCTCTCACCCACCTGGATCAGAAAGACTCATACGTGCGTCTGCTCTTTGTGGACTTCACATCTGCCTTCAACACCATGATCCCCCAAACTCTGATAGACAAACTATCTACACTTGGACTAAGCCCCTCTATTTGTAACTGGGTACTAGACTTCTTAACAGACAGACCACAGTCCGTGAAGATCCACAACTTCTCCTCCTCCACCATAACCCTCAGCACTGGCTCTCCTCAAGGATGTGTGCTGAGCCCCCTTCTGTTCACTCTGCTCACATATGATTGTACAGCCACACATCCAGGCTGTCATATTGTTAAGTTTGCAGATGATACAGCGGTGGTGGGATGCATCACAAACAATGATGAGTCCAGCTACAGACAGGAGGTGGAACACCTGGAGAGCTGGTGCAAAGAGAATAATCTTCACATGAATGTGAAGAAGACAAAGGAGATGATTGTGGACTTCAGAAGGAACAAACACACCCACGCCCCACTGAAAATAGGTGGATCTGCAGTGGAAGTGGTCTCCAGCTACAAATACTTGGGTGTACACTTGAATGATAACCTCAGCTGGAGCAACAACACCACCAGCCTGATCAAGAAAGGTCATCAGAGACTCTACTTCCTCAGACGGCTGAGACGAGCTGGTCTGAGCAGCCCAGTTCTCACCTCCTTCTACAGGTGTGCAGTGGAGAGCATCCTGTGCTCCAGCATCAACGTGTGGCATGGAGGCTGCACAGTTGCAGAGAGGAAAGCTCTACAGAGAGTGGTGAAGGCTGCACAGAAGTCTGTTGGAGTCAGTCTCCCCACCATCACAGACATTTACACCTCCAGATGCAGGAAAAGAGCCACCTGCATCATGAAAGACCTCACTCACCCAGCACACTCACTCTTTGCCCCACTCCCCTCAGGACGGAGGTTGAGGAGCATCAAATGTAGAACCACTAGACTGAGGAACAGCTTCTACCCTGAGGCTGTGCAGGGCTTAAAGTGAAAAAAAATCCTGAGCCTGAAACTTTTTTGTGTTGTTGATAAAATAAAATCGTAACATTTTGCCAACGTTTATTAAAAATGCTCTCTGAAAAGTGCAATTAACTGTTTTTAAACAATTCAGCTTCAAGTAACAATGACTTACATGAGGTTTCAATGTATCTGAACTTAATGTAAAAATATGTGCCCCAGAGAACTGCCCTGCAGCAAAAACAACTCAAAAAAAGACTCAACGCCACATTGAACAGACACAGTTCAGTGAATTCATCTGCAATAAATTTAGAATACTCAATACTGTATCACAATCTAAAGGGAAGTTCCACAGAGCTGGTGTTAGGACTCCCAGCAAGCTGGAGTCATCTCCAGCATTAACACACAGATGTTTCTGTGCAGTGAAAATGTTTGTGAGCACAGACTGTTAAAACTCTGATGGAAAATGTCTTACCAGTATGGCATCAGAAGCATGGGGGGGTCTGGGGGTCCTCCCCCAGAAAATTTGGAATAAAGTAGATGCCATTTCCTGTATTCTGGTGTATTTTAAAGGGTTAAACATCTATGTTTACCTACATACCAGTAAGTAACTTGATTCAATAATTAGTTTAGAAAGCCTCCGTCAGAAAGGAGGGGGGGAGGGGGATTGTTTATGTTCAGCTGTGTGCAATGTTCCCTCTAATTTTTCATGTGTCTGAGCATACACACAAGCTCTCTGAGCACACAGAGGACCACTATGAGCAACAGGATGTGCGCACTATCCACACACCTGTTATAAATCTGGGATCATAGAAAGTTACATGGCTTATTAAAACAATCAGATTACAGCAGCAACTTCCATGAGTTTGCTTTCAATATAAGTGATTTTGCAACTCCCAGCTGAATGAATAATTTTTATTATTTCATTTTATGCTTATGTTTATTAAATGTTTAGTGTTTTAGTGTTGGTGTAACTTTTCATACTTTCATACTAATACTATGCAAAAACTACTATGCAAAAACTCAGGACAGTATTACACTTTTAATAAATATACAGTATCTAATTTAGATGATTTTTATTTTAATGCTTGTAGGGTTTTTGTTTAAAATCTCCACATTACTGTATTATTTTTTTATTGACAAAATATTTATTTTACTGTAAGTTTTTAAAAAGTGTATTTTCCTCCTTGGTCCCTGGGTCAACATCTGCAGAGCTCAGGAACTGATGCTTGGTTCTGCCCTGCTCCTCTGCACACCTGGCCTGGTTCTGCTCTTCCTCTTCTAACGATCTTCCTCTTCATCACCCCGCTCTCACTGACTTTATCACGTGACTTTATCGTGCACTGACCTCCGTTCAGCTTCTGCATCTTTTTCTTATTTTTCCTACAGATTTGGTGCTTGACAAATAACTTCCTCCTTCAGAAAGGACGGGGATTGTTTACAGTTTGTGTTCAGCGGTGTGTATGTGCATGTGTGTGCGAGTGTGCAGCTTCTCGCGGTTGATATTTGACTTTATTCAGATAAAAGACGTGGTGTGGATTATTTATCATACCTCTGATTTTACTTGACCTAACAACGAGATTTAAAATCTGTAGTTTTAACACTAATTGACCCACGTACCTGCCCGGTGTGACAAACTCCGTGACTTCTGCATGATCTGACTGAAGCTGCAGACAAACTTGCTTGCTTGTAAGACCCGCCTTCCAGATTTTGATTGGTCAAAACAACGTGAGCTTCAATGTGATTGGATGTAAAGGGCACCTCCTTGCCCTCACTGCAGGACTTACACAGCAAACGCCTCACTCGGAAAGCCCACCGCATGGCAGGTGATCCCACACACCCACTACACAGCTGCTTCAGACTGCTGCCATCAGGAAGGAGACTGAGGAGTCTCCAGGCTCGAACCAGCAGACTGAGAGACAGCTCTGTTCATCAGGCAGTCAGAATGCTAAACACTCTGCCTGCTCTGCCTCCCCTCCCATTTGAACTGCCTTAACACTAAAACTTTCTCACATACTATCACTCAACACAAAGTTTTTAACACTAGACTCTGTGTCACCAAACGGGTTTTCACTAAACTCTCGGTCATGTGCTCATACAGTTTGCACTACTTCTCATACTTGCACTAATGTCTGTATTACATCACTGCCTATAATCATAATACTGTTTACATTCTCTGTTTACATTTATTAATACTGTTTACTTTTATTACTACTGCTTACATGTAATTACTACTGTTTACATTTATTTACACTACTCTAATATCTACACCACTGCTGGTACATATACAGTGTGCTCTGAACGGTCTTATTTAGGGATGCCCAATGTGCCTTACTGCATATGCCACTTTTTGCCTCTACAACAACATCAACTACTACCTCATACATATACTGTGTACATTGACTCATACGCTGCTTTGCCACTTTGCAAATGTCAATGCTAGAAACCTTTAGTTTATTTTAGTTATACTTTTTATACTCTTTTTTTATACCACTATGCAAAAAAAAAAAAAAAACAAAAAAAAAAAAAACAACTCAGGACAGTGTTAGTTTTACTATTTTTATGCTTATGTCTATTATTATATGTTTCAGTGTTTCAATGTTTAGATGTTTACTGTTGCACCGAGGGACTGAGAGAAACGCAATTTCGGTCCTGTGTATGTCCTGCACTGTACATATTGCAGATCTGACAATAAAGTTGACTTTGACTTTGACTTTGACTTTGATGTAATCGCTGTCCATGGATCATTCTAAGTTGAGGCGACCGGCAGGCTGTCGAGTTAATTTGGATGCGCGCAAAGATTTTATTGTGCGCAGAGAATGTCCGGGCAGTGAGGGAACATTGGCTGTGTGTGTGCGGGGGAGGGGGGGCTTTGATTCGCTGCCAAACAAGAGCTGCACGCTTCAAAAACACACGCGCGCACACATGAACGGACTCCTACTCCTGTGAAGCCGCGCGAGCAGTTTTTTTTTTTTTTTTTTTACAGTTTGGTCAAAAGCCGGAAATCCGGCTGGGTGCCGGAGATCTTTAAGCCCTGTGTTAGACTCATGAATAAATAATAAATAAGAATAAACACTGCAAAATGTCACATCATGTTGATGCTGATCTGTTTTCTTGTTGCTGTGTTCATCTGTGACCATCTGCTCATACAGACTCATGTTCGTGCTGCTGTTTATAATGATGTTTTTCCACTACATTAGGGCTTAGTGTATTACTAGTTGATGTTTTTCTTAGTTAATCCTAGATGTTATTACTGTTTTTCTCTTGCATTTGTTGTTGGATGTAACTGGGACCCCGTGTACATAATCTCGTTTTCATCTCATGTACCACATGCGGTGCAAATGACAATAAAGACTCTCTGACTCTCTCTCTGACTCTGAACTTTTGGTTTTGTTTAAAAAAAAATTGGTTTTGATTTCCGTTTTGTTATTAGCATTAGTAAGTTCAATGTGTTAGGAATACCTTTTCTGAAAATATGATAAAACTATGTTATTGTTCATCAGATTGTAAATAGTTTTTCTTGTCTTTTTTATTTTCCATGTACTTCGTTATTAACTGAAAACTACATTTTTTGCACTTTTTCTGTTACAACTATGTTTGTTAATCAGATTTTGTTCACAATACTACAAAACATGTTCTTCATAAAAGTTGTTGTTATTGTGACATATAATGAGAGATGAGGACAAAATATACTTAACATGTTTGACTGGAGGAGGAATATTTTTGGTCAATTTATGTAAAGAGCACATGAGTTTTGTAATTTTTATTCATTTTGGCTGTACAGATAACGGTACTCACTGAAAAATATATCTGGGTTTTTACAGAAGATTCCAAGGAATTTTAATTTGCATAGGCACATTATTATTATTATTACCCTAATTCCAGAATTAATAATAAATAATAAAAGCTGTATGGCATTTTGATATAGTAATGTAATAACTTACCACCCCTACGCCACTAGAGGGAGGCAACAGTACACCCCGAAAAGATGTGACTAAGCACTTGTAAGCTAGCCTGGTTAAAACCACACCCTGTCCTTCACTTCGCTTCAGACTAGGGTCTGGGACCTGTCCCATAGACAGCGATTTCTCTGGTAGATTTTTGACAGGACCAATCAGAGAACGGAAGGCGGAGTTTTGTTAGTTTAGCCTGGCGAGGTCCAGGCTATTCAGATAAATAGCTCAGAAACCACTCGGTGGATATTTTTACTGCTACCAGTGTGTAATTATATAGCTCTAATTTACTGACTGTTGGCCTAAATGAAACATTTGAGATAAAATTCGATTTTTTTATCATTTATTTTCGTAGCGCACCCGAGGCTGTTTGGAAAATGTCAAACCGAAACTATTTAAATCCAGCAGATTTGACCATTTCGTGAATTGATTTAGGAACTGTTAAGCTCAGGAACACTTCTGATATAACGTCAGCTAAGAAATATATTTTTTATCAGCAGAGAAATAATAGTTTTTTACCTTGTTTTCATGTAAATTCCTTCGTGGCGGCAGCCATTTTAACTGACGACGTCAGTCGACGTAGTTCAAAACTCCGCCTTCTGTTCTCTGATTGCTCAGGAACACTTCTGATATAACGTCAGCTAAGAAATATATTTTTCTCAGCAAAGAAATAATAGTTTTTTACCTTGTTTTGATGAAAATTCCTTCGTGGCGGCAGCCATTTTAACTGACGACGTCAGTCGACGTCGTTCAAAACTCCGCCTTCTGTTCTCTGATTGGTCCGGTCAAAAATCTACCGGAGAAATCCTTGTGGATGGGAGAAGTCCCAGACCCAGCAGTGAAGGGAAATGAGAATTGAGCGGAGCTGCTAGGAATGGCGAGGGCCAGGCTACTTGTAAGCAGACTTGAACAGTTTTAAACAAATTCAGTAGTTTTGGGCGTAGTACGCCCAAAACTACTGAGAATGTGTTAAAAGAAAATAATGAAATAGCGTAATGTGTATTGTATTAGTTAGAAAATTAGAAAGAGTTAGTCATTTTGTACTGTTGGTTGAAGATTATTATTGTTTAATCTGATTGTTGGAAAAAAGGGGCAGATATAATAAGATTTATTCTTCTTTCTGCTACCTTTCATTTTTTTATATTTTGTACATTATCATTTATGGGATTGTCTTGTATTGTTTCTTTTATAAAAAAATGAACAAATTTAATAAACATAAACATAAACATCTACCAACTAGGGCTGAACGATTTTGGAAAATAATCTAATTGCATTTTTTTTTCTATAAATTGCAATTGCGATTTAAAACGCGATTATTTTTTTATATCTTCTCAAGTATTTTTCAACAAACAGAAGCAATAAATCAATCTGTTTTATAATAAACAATGTCAGATTTATTTAAAGCAGAGATTACAATAAAGCAAACAAATCTATGCCTTTTCTTTTCACCATTTCTATTTTTTCTTGTTTCACAAACATAATGGTAAACATGTTAAAGACCGTGTAAAGTGAATTTCAACATTTTCTTCAATAAACATTATAAATGTCATAATTGTAATCTTGTAAATGAGTAAAAAGTCTCAAAATTGTAGCTCAATTAATTTTGGAGTTATAGATCAAACTGTGTATAAAGATATTTCTGTTTCAGGATTTCTTAGGCGTGGTTTAAATGTGACCGTGTTTCGTCACGCGGTCTAAAGCCCCACCCCCTGCAGCTCCAGCCGTATAAATTTGCCTCGGTGGAGCCGTTCACTCGCGAATCGCAGATGGCATCAGATAGCAATAGCATAGATATTTTGTTCATTGTTAGCTAGCTAATCAATTATGTCTCGTTGCTGCATCTTCCCTGGATGTTGCAATGGTCAGGACACCCGTACAAATCATAACATCTTTTTATACCGCGTGCGCGTGGTTTTATACCAAGTATCTGTAATGCCTGGATAGGTCAATGGATAAGGCGCTTGCCTTCCGTCCCAAACTCCACGGGTTCAATTTCCGCATGGTACAACTCTTTTTTTTTTTTTATTCATTCCAGATTAAAAACACACAAGAAAACTATTTACATGTACAAAAACAGCGTAACTCTTGGAAAAAGTAGCTGCTGTTACAGACAGAACTCGGATAAAAACAGAGCAGGTTTACTGGCTCTGGTGTCTGCCTCTCCACAGTCAGCTCAGGGCAGGGGCAGGACACGAGCGCAGCTGCGCTGAAACCACGCCCACGCACTGACACGCCCCCAGCGTTCCAGGGCAAGGAAAATCATGTTTTTTCATGATTTTTGAGACTTAATTTTATAAGGTAAACAATGTTTTTAATAAGTCAGATTTATATGGGTGATTAATAACACATATTTACACCATGTGACAAACTAAAAACACACATTTAATTTCACTTTACACGGTCTTTAAGTAAACGAACTTCACATGACAGTTAATAAATAAAGATAAAAAATTAGATAATTTAAAAATTACTGTTTGAAGTTCAAACAGTTTGGTCAGTGATCCCTGTCGGCTGATACTTTGCTTACTTGAAGTTGAAGCACTGGTTGTTGTCATTCTAGCCATGCAACCATTGTAAATGTCTTTGTGGTGTTTTTTTAAGTGTTGATAAAGATTTGTGTCACGTGACCAGTCAAATTGCAGCCTTCGCGATTAGAAAATCTCATTTGATCATATTGCGATATTATTGCAAATGCAATTAATTGTTCAGCCCTACTACCAACGACACATATGACTTGTGCTTATTTTTGAAACAAATGGAACCTTGTATATTTTAGCTACCTGTTATGAGGTTCCATTTGTTTCAAAAAATAAGCACCAGTCATATGTGTTGTTGGTAGATGTCGTTGGTCTATGTTGCATGTAGATGTTGCATATGTGTTTGCTGCGTATGTGTTCGTTGCATATGTCTATGTTGCATATGTCTATGTTGCATATGTCTATGTTGCATATGCGTTCGCTGCATATGTGGTTCATGTCGTTGGTCAGTGTTGCCAGATAGAGTCCATGTTTTCCAGCCCAAAAATCTGTTAAAAAGCACCCAAAACCCACCCAATCAATATATTGTAATATTGATTGTTTTAATATGAACTCACATTAGCCAAGTTAATTTAACACTATGTGACAAAATGCAACAATCCAACAAAATCTGCACAGAGTGCTCTGCGTAAATGACCAACACCGGCAGACTGGGAGTGGAGGTGGAGCGCGCCTCGAGCTGCGTTCAAGGACCGTTCAGAAAGTGTCACGTGACACATCACACACAACAATGAAGGTGTGCAATAATCCAAGCAGGGAAAGAAATAAAAAATATATATACATGTATATATATTTAATTTATTTATTATTATTATTATTGTTGTTTTTTGTAAATACAGAAGAAGAAAAAAGTCAGTTGGATAAAAGAGGTTAGGATGGATAACGTTACCACGGCTAACGAACACGTAAATAGATTTTATTAACCCTGATGCATGCTCAGTTCTTATTTACCTTACCTTGCACTATGTCTTGCAAACTAACCTCTATAAATAAAGGAAGCAGAAGAAGAAAAGAATGTTATTATATCTGATATACAGTAATAACATTATTTTCTTCTTCTGCTTCCTTTCATTTCATGTATTGTTTTATTTCTTGTTGTTTTGTAAATAGTTTTCTTGTGTTTTTTTAATCTGGAATGCATAAATAATTAAAAAAATAAAAATAAAGTTATACCATGTGGGAATCGAACCCACTTGGTCTGGATAAGGTTTGGTGCAGCTACCGCAGTGAGCTACCAGGACGTGTCTGTCTCGTAGGGTTTACAGTTATTTTAAACAAACCGCCCCTCATAAAAGTCTGGCTACATCCCTGGGAAGTGACAGGTGAATCCACGGAGCGTGAACGTGGAATATACAACATAAAATGACTGTTACCACTGCAGCACACACTGGACATCCTTATATTTAAGGCTGATTTCAATTTTCAATTTAATTCAGTTTATTTATATAGCGCCAAGTCACAAACTCCTGCATGAACGTCAACGGGAGGTTTGCGTGTGCACGCAAAGAAAAATATTTTTCCCCCCATGTCCCCTGGGGGGCTCCGTAGATTTGCGTTTGTTAAATTGTTTTCTGAAATATTAATTTGTTGTGGACTTGGCTAAATGGTTTGTCTAAATAAAGGTTGAATGAATGAAAAAAGTGTTGTTCATTTGTTTCCTGAAATGTAAAGTTGTTGTACCTGAGACAACTTGTTGTGAACTGTTGCTGCATAAACAACCTGAACTGAACTGTTACTGTAGATGTCGGTGCTGCACGCACACGCACACGCACACGTGTCTCACCGGCCTGCAGCTGCTGGGCTCCGCCCCCTCCGCCAGGCTCCTCCTCTTCAGCAGGTTGGTTCCCTGCATGCTAACGTTAGCCTGTTAGCTTCCTTTGTTTCCCGCCTGTACAGAACAAAGTGCTCCTGTTAGCGAACAGCTTCCTGTTTAACTAGCAGCTAACCAGTCATTAACCAGTCAGTAACCAGCTCTCTGCTCACAGCAGCGTCTGTTGTTGTTGACCCTAACTAACCCTAACTGACCTTCTGTTGACCGCGAACTTCAAGTGAACAGGAAACAGTTTGGCATTTCCGGTATCCAACTGATCTCTGCCTTCACAATAAAAGCATTGGTAGCTCGTTTGTGAACTCATTCATCCTTTCAGGAATATTGATCACAGGCAGGGGCGCACATAGATATTAAACATGTAACTACGTTCCCTCTTAACAAAATGTGATTGGATGTTCAAAGGTAATACATTTTTATGAGCATTATACATAACCTGCAAAATATTATAATTAACTAAATCATAAGACTTCAATAATTTCAACTGATAACGTAATGTATTTTGCTGGGTGACTGTAGTGTTCTAGTTATATATATACAGTAGTAATATATATAGTTACATATATGCTTATCTGAATATATATATATATATATATATAATTACAGTATCTGAATATGTATACATAATTTGTGTGTGTGAATAAATTGCATCTTCTTTGGTTGTGTTCAGGTTCAGGTTCAGGTTACTTTATTTATACCCAAGGGTAAATGTGGTTTGCAGTGGTACAAAGCATACATCCATCCATGCGCACACACAAATAAAAACAGTAAAAACATTTAGTAAAAACACTTAAAAGAAACTATAAACAGATAATGTTGCACATAACAGTGTTAAGGCTCCCCAAATCATATGTAAAATGAAAAATAAAAACATTTAACCACTAAAAGCTTCAACGTTATTCCGTTTGTCTTGCTAAACATGTCATCCATAAGTATTGTATTCCACCAAAATTATTTAAATATGCTAAACTATACGTTTGTATACATGCAGTTTTATTTGCTGTATGCCTAACATTTAAATATGTGACAACAGGATTACTATTCAGCGTGTTATGATTGATTAAATGCGCTGATACTTTATTGTGCCTGTCAAATATATAAGGCTGAGTGGAGCGGTCTCCACCCCCAAGATGGCCGCCTGAAATCTCGTCGGCTCCAATAGGCGAGAGCATTCCATGGGGTATCTAGTGTTTAATATCTATGGGGGCGCAACTACATATTTTTGAGGTGCATGCGAAAACATCAACGCCACCCCGCCCTTTTTTTTTACCTGCCGCCTCATACAGCTTTCCTCCCTTAGTCATGCACTTAGAAAATACAGTAGCAATATTACAGATTTTTTTTAATGTTACATATTATATCAGGTGATCATTCCAATCATAAACAAATATGAAGTTTAATAAAGTAAAAATATATAACAATAGTGGTAATCAGTGCTCAATATTTTATGTAGCGAAAATATGAAATCTTAACAGCCTGCAGTCCATGTCAGAGTTTTAACATTTATGACATTTAAACTGTTACTTTCTGTGAAAGAAGACAATGAAAGATGGTCATCAGAAATTCAAACCATCATGGTATACAGTATAGGTTTTGTTGATTATTCCTACCTGATGTCATCAATTGTCTCCTCTATTGTGGTGGACCACTAGGGGGCTCTACTCACACCCAGTGGACCGAATGTGTTACAGGATGCTTTTATTGTGAAAGGTCCAGAGGACCGGATGTTGTGTTGGTATATAAGGCGGTGTTGGATGGTTTTCCCGCCAGTTTGTAGTAGGAGTTGATTAAAGTGAAGAACTGCATCCCGTCTCCTGTGTCGTCTCTTCACCACCTCCTACACTGGTGACCCTTGTGAATTGAAATGACGACATCTGAAGGTCAAGCCAGCTCTCCTCAGCTGTCCGCGGTTGTGGAACCTCCACCGGCGGCCCCGCTCGCTTTTGCGGTGGCCGTTAAAATCCCGGACTTCTGGCTGCACGCACCTCGGTCGTGGTTCGCCCACGTCGAATCACAGTTCGCTCTTCGCGGGATCTCTGCAGACGACACCAAATACCACCATGTGGTCGCTTCACTGGACCCATTGTCCACCCAGCGGGTAATGAGCCTGCTCGAAGACCCTCCTGCACAAGGAAAATACGACGCCCTCAAGGAGCTCCTTCTGCAGCGTTACACGCTCTCAGACGCGGAGCGCGCCGAGAAACTGTTTTCCCTCTCCGATTTGGGCGATGGCACAGCTCTTGAGCTCATGGAAGGAATGTTGTCGTTGAGGGGTTCAGCTGACTGTGAGTTTCTCTTTCTCCACCTCTTCCTCCGCCGGCTCCCGGCTCCAGTGCGCACTGCCCTGGCCAACTCCCCGTTTCTGCAGCAGAAGGATTACCGCTCGCTGGCCCGCGAAGCCGACCACATCCTGCTGGCTGCGAGGACGTTCGCGGTCCAAGCGGCGGTCCCCGGATCTCCAGCGGCGCCCGAGCTTCGAGCATCGCCCTCAGCGCCGGACGAGCCAGTGGTCGTAGCTAGGGCTGGGCCATATCATATCGTCCACGATAATACCGGTAAAAACAGCTTGCCCGGGCAAAAAAATGATATCATGATATGCTAATTTCATGACGTAATACGTCAGAACGCCCCGCCCCCTTAACAACCAAGCGCTTAAACCGACAAAATAGAACTGCGCACCTCCCTCCACCAGTCTGCGTGCAATATTTGCTGGCTAAAATGCTAAAAAAAAAAAAAACTCGTGTCTCAGGCAGCTTCTCCCGTCTCCCCTCTCCCTCTCTGTGCCTGCGCGCAGGCAGAGAGCTCAAATGTCTCCCCCTCCCCCGCTCCAACCTGCTGCGCGTGCTGCCGGTTGCAGCCTCGCTGTTATCTCAAACACGTGCAACTCAGCTGTCTTGTCAGCCGGTCCACGGCAGTTCAGTTAAAAAAATGAATCGGAGAAATTACACGTTCTTGCAGGAACAGAGGAAGCTGAAACACGAGCTTCAGGCGTGCAGCTTCAGCCTATACCCTGACTTTTGTGTGTGGGAGCGTGGCTCCTCTTTAAGTTAGGACCAACTTTTGTTTTTGAATGAAACTTGTGTGAAAGTACCTCTCCTTTTGCTAATGTTAAATTTTATTTTAAACTGACCAATTAAATTGTTACTTTTACTCAACCTTGTTCCATCTGGGT
This sequence comes from Garcialebias charrua, assembly GCA_038048925.1. Lineage (NCBI taxonomy): Eukaryota > Metazoa > Chordata > Actinopteri > Cyprinodontiformes > Rivulidae > Garcialebias > Garcialebias charrua. The sequence goes on from JBBPBX010010355.1 coordinate 24,346, forward strand.
TTTTAATGTTACTTCCGCTTCTCCTGGCTGAGCCGGGTCGTAACACAATCTAAATAACAGATCATTTTTATTTTTTTTATTTTTATACTTGGGAGACTGAATACTTTACTAAAAAAAGTAATTTCAGTAAAATTACCCCTTGTTGTTTTTTAAAATTTTATATAATACTGCAAAGCAACATGTTAAGTTAAATTTGTCAAATAAATACTTTTTTTTTTTTGGGTTATATCGCGAATTTATCGTTATCGTGATAATGCTCTGAAATATCACTATATCATTTTTGAGCCATATCGCCCACCCCTAGTCGTAGCAGGGGTCGCCCGCAGGCGGTCAGGAGCTGCCTTTTGTTTCTTCCACCAGCGTTTTGGCGCCAAAGCACGATGGTGCGTCCCACCGTGCAGTTTCAAGCCGCAGGGAAACGACTGCGCCCGCTAGCAGTCGTGGCCGTTGGCGACAAGGAAAGGCTGCTTTTCATTGAAGACTCGAGGTCGGGGAGGCGGTTCCTGGTGGACTCCGGCTCGCAGAAGAGCCTCGTTCCCCCGACTGGCTCCGACAGGTTAGCAGAAGGCTGCGGGCCGCAGCTAACCGCGGCTAACGGCTATCCCATCAAGACGTTTGGCGAAAGGTTGGTGACTGTTCGTTTCCATGAACGGGACTTCCAGTGGAACTTTGTGGTAGCTGCTAGCTCAGTCCCTATTTTAGGGGCTGATTTTCTTTGTGCTCACGGGCTCCTGGTTGATTTAGCTAACAGACGTTTGATCGACGCTGTGTCTTTTTCGTCACTGCCTTGTGAGACGCGAGGAGCTGGGCCTTTAATGCATGCTAACTTTTTAGCTTCGGGTAATGTGTTTCAGCGTTTATTGTCTGAATTCCCCTCGCTGACTGTTCCTGATTTTGCAAACACAAACACAAAACATGGGGTCGAACATTATATTCCCACAACGGGCCCCCCGGTGTTCGCACGTGCACGCCGCCTTGATGCTACTAAGCTAGCAATAGCACAGGAAGAGTTTGCTAACATGGAGCGTTTAGGCATCGTGCAGCGCTCAAACAGTCCGTGGGCCTCCCCCCTCCACATGGTGCCCAAGGCAGATGGCAAATGGCGTCCATGTGGGGATTTCCGCCGCCTTAATAACATCACAGAGAACGATCGTTATCCCATCCCCCACATCCAGGATTTTTCAGTGCACCTGGCTGGGACCTCCATTTTTTCTAAAGTAGATTTAGTACGGGGGTACCACCAGGTTCCTGTGCATGTGGAGGATGTCCCTAAGACCGCTGTTATCACGCCTTTCGGCCTGTTTGAGTTTTTGCGCATGCCTTTTGGTCTTAAAGGTGCAGCACAAACATTTCAGCGGTTGATGGATTCAGTCCTAAGGGGTCTGTCCTTCGTATTTGTGTACCTGGATGACGTCCTGGTGGCTAGCAGCTCGGCTGAGCAGCACTTGTCCCACCTCCGTGAGGTTTTTCAGCGCCTGGCAGCACATGGCCTGATTGTAAATACAGCAAAATGCCAGTTTGGGCTGCCAGTCATTGACTTTTTGGGCCACCGCATTTCTGCCAGTGGTGCCGTCCCGTTACCAAACAAAGTGCAGGCGGTGTCCGATTTCCCACAGCCCCAGTCTGTTAAAGCGCTACAAGAATTTTTGGGAATGGTTAACTTCTATAACCGTTTCCTCCCCAGGGCAGCACAACTGCTGCGTCCGCTCTATGGAGCGCTGAAAAAGAAAAAGCCCAACGACAGCGTGGACTGGACACCAGAACGCCTACAGGCATTTGGTGATGCTAAAGCTGCACTGGCCACTGCTGCCCTTTTAATAATAAATAATAATAATGAATTCAATTTATAACGCACTTTTCATTAATGAAAATCTCAAAGTGCTACAAGGAGCAACAGAATTAAATGACAATAAAACAAATAATAAAACAATTAAAATCAATAACAATATCAGCTAAGATCAAAAGTAGAATCATGAGGAGGTAGAGTATGCTTGGTCGAAAAGAAAGGTCTTCAAGCCGCTCTTAAAGTCAACCACAGACTGTGGGGCTCTTAGACAGTCAGGAAGAGAGTTCCACAGGCGGGGGGCAGCCACACTGAAAGCCCGGTCTCCCATGGTCCTTAATTTGGTTCTCGGAATGTGAAGGAGATTACTGTTCTGTGACCGCAGCGAACGGGTGGATGAGTATGGAATAAGAATATCCTTCAGATAATCTGGTGAAGTTCCGTGTAAGCATTGATGTGTAATGAGAGCAGTTTTGTACTGAATTCTGTAGGCGACAGGAAGCCAATGAAGGTTATGGAGAATGGGCGTAATATGTTCAAATTTACGAACTCTCAACAAGATCCTTGCTGCACTGTTTTGAATATATTGAAGTTTCTGAAGGTTTTTGCCAGGGATTCCAATAAACAGGGAGTTGCAGTAGTCGAGCCTGGAGGAGACAAAAGCATGGACGAGCTTCTCAGCATCGGAAAAAGTTAGGGATGGGCGAAGTCTGGAGATGTTTCGAAGATGGAAGAAGCAAGTTTTAAACAGATGCTTAATGTGATTTTCAAATGTAAGATTGGAGTCCATTTTTATTCCAAGATTAGTAACAGAGGTGGAGAGGGGGATGTCTTGTCCAGAAAAGGAAAGTGTTGTTATAGGAGATGTTTGTACCTGGTGAGGGGTGCCAATCAGTATGGCCTCAGTCTTTTAGCCCATCCATCCCCAGCGGCGCAAATAGCTTTAACAACCGACGCATCTGATGTTGCGGTGGGGGCTGTGTTAGAACAGCAGGTTTCCGGGGTTTGGGTGCCGCTTGCATTTTTCAGCCGTACGCTGCGGGACAATGAGCTGAAATACAGTGTTTTTGACAGAGAGTTGCTGGCGCTTTAGAGTCAGAGAGTCAGAGTCAGAGAGAATTTATTGTCATTTGCACCGCATGTAGTACATGTGTTGAAAACGAGATTATGTACACAGGGTCCCAGTTACATCCAACACAAATGCAAGAGAAAAACAATAATAACATCTAGGATTAACTAAGAGAGACATCAGCTAGTAATACACTAAGCCCTAATGTAGTAGAAAAACATCATTATAAACAGAAGCACGAACATGAGTCATTATGAGCAGATGGTCACAGATGGCGGCCGAGGGCGGGGACCCTGGCGGTCTGATCCTCGGCTACAGAAGCTGGCCATTGGGACATGGAATGTCACCTCTCTGGTGGGGAAGGAGCCTGAGCTAGTGTGTGAGGTTGAGAGGTTCCGACTAGAAATAGTCGGACTCACCTCAACGCATGGCTCTGGCTCTGGAACCAGTTTCCTTGAGAGGGGTTGGACACTCTTCCACTCTGGAGTTGCCCCTGGTGAGAGGCGCCGAGCAGGAGTGGGCATACTGGTTGCCCCCCATCTTGGTGCCTGTACGTTGGGGTTCACCCCGGTGAACGAGAGGGTAGCCTCCCTTCGCCTACGTGTGGGGGGACGGGCTCTGACTGTTGTTTGTGCCTATGCACCAAACGGCAGCTCAGACTACCCACCCTTTTTGGAGTCCTTGGAGGGGGTATTGGAGAGTGCGCCTCCTGGGGACTCCCTTGTTCTACTGGGGGACTTCAACGCTCACGTGGGCAATGACAGTGAGACCTGGAGGGGTGTGGTTGGGAGGAACGGCCCCCCTGATCTGAACCAGAGTGGTGTTCTGTTATTGGACTTCTGTGCTCGTCATGGATTGTCCATAACGAACACCATGTTTAAGCATAAGGGTGTCCATATGTGCTCTTGGCACCAGGACACCCTAGGTCGCAGTTCGATGATCGACTTTGTTGTCGTCTCATCTGATCTGCGGCCGCATGTCTTGGACACTCGGGTGAGGAGAGGGGCGGAGCTGTCTACTGACCACTACCTGGTGGTGAGTTGGCTCCGATGGTGGGGGAGGATGCCGGTCAGACCTGGCAGACCCAAACGTATCGTGAGGGTCTGCTGGGAACGTCTGGCAGAGTCTCCCGTAAGACGGAGCTTTAACTCCCACCTCCGGGAGAGCTTTGAACACGTTCCGAGGGAGGCGGGGGACATTGAGCCCGAGTGGGCCATGTTTCGCGCCTCTATTGTCGAGGCAGCTTATCGGAGCTGTGGCCGCAAGGTTGTTGGTGCCTGTCGAGGTGGCAACCCTCGAACCCGGTGGTGGACACCGGCAGTGAGGGATGCTGTCAGGCTGAAGAAGGAGTCCTATTGGGCCTTTTTGGCTTGTGGGACCCCGGAAGCAGCTGATAGGTACCGGCAGTCCAAGCGGCATGCGGCTCGGGTGGTTGCTGAGGCAAAAACTCGGGCGTGGGAGGAGTTCGGAGAGGCCATGGAGAATGACTTCCGTACGGCTTCGAGGCGATTCTGGTCCACCATCCGGCGTCTCAGGGGGGGAAAGAGGTACGAGACCAACACCATTTATGGTGGAGGTGGCGTGCTGCTGACCTCAACTCGGGATGTTGTGAGTCGGTGGGCGGAATACTTCGAAGACCTCCTCAATCCTACTGGCACGTCTTCCACTGAGGAAGCAGAGCCTGGGGACTTTGGGTCGGGTTCTCCGATCTCTGGTGCTGAGGTCGCCGAGGTGGTTAAAAAGCTCCGCGGTGGCAAGGCTCCGGGGGTGGATGAGATTCGCCCGGAGTTCCTTAGGGCTCTGGATGTTGTAGGGTTGTGTTGGCTTACGCGACTCTGCAATATCGCGTGGACATCGGGGGCAGTTCCCTTGGATTGGCAGACTGGGGTGGTGGTTCCCCTATTCAAAAAGGGGGACCGTAGGGTGTGTTCCAACTATAGGGGGATCACACTCTTAAGCCTCCCTGGTAAGGTCTATTCAGGGGTTCTGGAGAGGAGGGTCCGTCGGATAGTCGAACCTCGGATTCAGGAGGAGCAGTGTGGTTTTCGTCCTGGTCGTGGAACACTGGACCAGCTCTACACCCTCAGCAGGGTCCTGGAGGGTGCGTGGGAGTTTGCCCAACCAGTTTACATGTGTTTTGTGGACTTGGAGAAGGCATTCGACCGCGTCCCTCGGGGGGTTCTGTGGGGGGTACTCCGGGAGTATGGGGTACCAGGCCCTTTGATAAGGGCTGTTAGGTCCCTGTACGACCGGTGTCAGAGCTTGGTCCGCATTGCCGGCAGTAAGTCAGGCTCGTTTCCGGTGAGAGTTGGACTCCGCCAAGGTTGCCCTTTGTCACCGATTCTGTTCATAACTTTTATGGACAGAATTTCTAGGCGCAGCCAAGGTGTTGAGAGGATCCGTTTTGGTGACCTTAGAATCGCTTCTCTGTTTTTTGCAGATGATGTGGTCCTACTGGCTTCATCAGTTCGTGATTTACAACTTTCACTGGAGCGGTTTGCAGCCGAGTGTGATGCGGCCGGGATGAGGATCAGTTCCTCCAAATCCGAGGCCATGGTCTTGAGCCGGAAAAGGGTAGCATGCCCTCTCCGGGTCGGGGAGGAGGTCCTGCCCCAAGTGGAGGAGTTTAAGTATCTCGGGATCTTGTTCACGAATGAGGGAAAACTGGAGCGTGAGATCGATAGGCGGATAGGTGCAGCGTCCGCAGTGAAGCGGGCGCTGTACCGGTCTGTCGTGGTGAAGAGAGAGCTGAGTCAAAAGGCAAAGCTCTCAATTTACCGATCGATCTACGTTCCCACCCTCATCTATGGTCATGAGCTTTGGGTTATGACCGAAAGAACAAGATCTCGGATACAAGCGGCTGAAATGAGTTTTCTCCGCAGGGTGGCTGGACTCTCCCTTAGAGATAGGGTGAGAAGCTCAGTCATCCGGGAGGGACTCGGAGTAGAGCCGCTGCTTCTCCACATCGAGAGGAGCCAGTTGAGGTGGCTCGGGCATCTGGTTAGGATGCCTCCTGGACGCCTCCCTGGTGAGGTGTTCCGGGCACGTCCCACCGGGAGGAGACCCAGAGGAAGACCCAGGACGCGCTGGAGGGACTATGTTTCTCGGCTGGCCTGGGAACGCCTTGGGATTCCCCCGGAGGAACTGCTCCAAGTGGCTGGGGAGAGGGAAGTCTGGGCCTCCCTACTTAGGCTGCTACCCCCGCGACCCGACCCCGGATAAGCGGAAGAAGATGGATGGATGGTCACAGATGAACGCAGCAACAAGAAACAGATCAGTATCAACATGATGTGACATTTTGCAGTGTTTATTCTTATTATTTATTTATTCATGAGTCTGACAGCCTCAGGGTAGAAGCTGTTCCTCAGTCTAGTGGTTCTACATTTGATGCTCCTCAACCTCCGTCCCGAGGGGAGTGGTGCAAAGAGTGAGTGTGCTGGGTGAGTGAGGTCTTTCATGATGCAGGTGGCTCTTTTTCTGCATCTGGAGGTGTAAATGTCTGTGATGGTGGGGAGACTGACTCCCACAGACTTCTGTGCAGCCTTCACCACTCTCTGTAGAGCTTTCCTCTCTGCAACTGTGCAGCCTCCATGCCACACGTTGATGCTGGAGCACAGGACGCTCTCCACTGCACACCTGTAGAAGGAGGTGAGAACTGGGCTGCTCAGACCAGCACGTCTCAGCCGTCTGAGGAAGTAGAGTCTCTGATGACCTTTCTTGATCAGGCTGGTGGTGTTGTTGGTCCAGCTGAGGTTATCATTCATGTGTACACCCAGGTACTTGTAGCTGGAGACCACCTCCACCGCAGATCCACCTATATACAGTGGGGTGTGGGTGTGTTTGTTCCTTCTGAAGTCCACAATCATCTCCTTCGTCTTCTTCACATTCATGTGAAGGTTGTTCTCTTTGCACCAGCTCTCCAGATGTTCCACCTCCTGTCTGTAGCTGGATTCATCATTATCTGTGATGCATCCCACCACAGCTGTATCATCTGCAAACTTAACAATATGACAGCCTGGATGTGTGGCTGTACAATCATATGTGAGCAGAGTGAACAGAAGAGGGCTCAGCACACATCCTTGAGGAGAGCCAGTGCTGAGGGTGATGGTGGAGGAGGAGAAGTTGTGGATCTTCACGGACTGTGGTCTGTTTGTTAAGAAGTCTAGTACCCAGTTACAGATGGAGGGGCTTAGTCCAAGTGTGGATAGTTTGTCTATCAGAGTTTGGGGGATCATGGTGTTGAAGGCAGATGTGAAGTCCACAAAGAGCAGACGCACGTATGAGTCCTTCTGATCCAGGTGGGTGAGAGCAGTGTGGACCACAGAGGAGATGGCGTCCTCTGTTGATCGGTTCTCGCGGTATGCATATTGATGAGGGTCCTCGCTGATGTTGACGGTTGTCTTGATGTGGGACATGACCAGTTTCTCAAAACATTTAGCGACTATCGGGGTGAGAGCCACCGGTCTATAGTCATTCAGACCAGTCACTGTGGAGCTTTTTGGGACTGGGATGATGGTGGCAGTCTTCAGGCAGGTGGGAACTGACTCCAGTGAAAGTGAGGTGGTGAAGACGTCAGCCAGCACCTCACCACCTGGCCTTACCTGGCCACACGCCATTTCAGGTTTTTCCTGGAGGGCCGCCGGTTCACTGCATATGTTGACCACAAACCCTTGGTGTTTGCGATGTCACAAATTTCTGACCCCTGGTCTGCTCGCCAGCAACGCCACCTCGCAGCGGTGTCTGAATTTACTACAGACATTCAGCATGTGGCTGGAAAATCCAACGTGGTGGCCGACTGTCTCTCCCGGGTGCTGATCTCTCCCGTATACGTTGGCATCGATTTTTCTGCTATGGCTGCGGACCAACGTAGCGACGCAGAAATACTCGAGCTCCAGTCCGGGCCCACGGGCCTCGAGTTGGAGGAACGGCAGGTGAATGACGGAGGTCCCCTCCTGCTCTGTGATGTTTCTACTGGCAGGCCCCGCCCCCTGGTTCCAGTTTCATGGCGACGCCGCGTTTTTGACTCCTTACATTCCCTTTCTCATCCAGGTGTTAGAGCCTCGGTGAAACTGGTCAGTTCAAAGTTTGTTTGGCCCGGTCTGCGTAAAGCAGTTAAGGAGTGGGCAGCAGCGTGTGTCCCATGCCAGCGCGCTAAGGTTAACAGGCACACCAAAGCACCTTTGGAACCCTTCTCCATCCCAGGTCGGCGGTTTGATCATGTGCACGTAGACCTGGTGGGCCCTCTGCCTCCATCACAAGGTTTTACTCATCTGCTGACTATGATAGACCGGACCACCAGGTGGCCTGAGGTGGTTCCTTTGACATCCACGACATCTGCAGTGGTGGCCCGGGCATTTTTGTCTACCTGGGTGGCGCGTTTTGGCCCCCCTTCAGACATTACATCAGACCGGGGCCCGCAGTTTGTTTCTGAACTTTGGTCTACCATGGCCAAGAGTCTGGGGACTAACGTTCACAGGACCACCGCTTACAACCCCCAAGCTAATGGTTTGTGTGAACGGTTTCACAGATCATTGAAAGCTGCACTGCGTGCTGCATTGACCGGTGACAACTGGATTGACCGTCTTCCCTGGGTTTTGTTGGGTTTACGTACCGCAACCAAAGAGGACCTGAGCTCTTCCCCGGCTGAACTGGTTTTCGGTCAACCTGTGCGCGTCCCCGGTGAGTTTTTACCTGAGGTACCCTCACCACAGTTTGCTCCACCGTTGCTCCATTTTTCACCTCAGGAGGCCCCTTTTCGTGTCCCTGGCCCGGTACATCATTGTTTACCGCAGTCATTTGTCCCTAAGAGTCTGGAGTCCTCTAAATTTGTTTTTGTCAAACACAATGCACACAGGACACCACTACAGCCTTTGTATGATGGACCGTTTCGGGTTCTTCAACCAGGTCCAAAACATTTCCTTTTAGATTTAGGGGGTCGTACTGAGACTGTCTGTATCGATAGGCTTAAACCAGCTCATGTTGTGTCAGATGATCAGGTTGTTACGGCCCAGGCTCCTCGCAGGGGCAGACCTCCATCCACATTGTTAACGGACTGCTGTCCCCCTGCCAGAGACTCTCAACGTCCATTGGAGCCCGAATCTTCTGCAGGCCCTCCTCGTAGCCCTCCACTTCATCAGACTGGTTCTGCAGGGCCCAGGTTCAGCCGTTCTGGTCGTTTAATAAATAAATAAATAAATAAATTTCACATTTTTGTCATCTGTGTATGTTTCCCATACTTGACAGACGAAATTGGTCTTTGCATTTAACCCAACCACCACCAGGTGGTGCAGTGAGCAGCCGTAGTCAGCGCTCGGGGAGCTGGGGAAAATAGGTGTGCACTCATAGACACCCCAAGGTGTGCCGTGGCCGGGGTTCAAACCTGGGTCCTTCGGATCCCAAGTCTGAAAAATGCGGGACCTTACTGGGTGTTCTGGGGGGGCGTGTGTGGTGGACCACTAGGGGGCTCTACTCACACCCAGTGGACCGAATGTATTACAGGATGCTTTTATTGTGAAAGGTCCAGAGGACCGGATGTTGTGTTGGTATATAAGGCGGTGTTGGGTGGGTTTCCCGCCAGTTTGTAGTAGGAGTTGATTAAAGTGAAGAACTGCATCCCGTCTCCTGTGTCGTCTCTTCACCACCTCCTACACTATCACTGACCTCGTGTCTGTCTCCTTCACCCTTTGTCTGTGGCATTCTGCACTGTCATATGGTCAAAAAAGCATTATATATTAGTTGTAAAAATTACAGATCTTAATACAGTTTAAAAAAAATAATGTTTACATGTTATTGCTTGGGATTAAGTAGCTGTTCCCTCACTTCCACCTGCATTAGACCAACCTGTTGCCTTCCCCAGTCTGTCCTGATTCCTCTGTCATCTTCTCTTCCTTCTCTCCATCCTCACAGCTGAATGACATTAATTTTGTGTTAAGTAGGTTTAAAAATACAGCAGTCAAACCACAATAGAAATGAAACTTTAATTTAAATGATCTCCTTGTTGGATAACAGTTACTGACTGGACATTTCATCTGATCTGACTTATCAGATACATCACAACACACACCACTGTAGTGATATTAAATAAGACATTTAAACTCAAGTTAGGATGCCTCCTTGACGCCTCCCTGGTGAGGTGTTCCGGGCATGTCCCACCGGGAGGAGACCCAGAGGAAGACCCAGGACACGCTGGAGGGACTATGTTTCTCGGCTGGCCTGGGAACGCCTTGGGATTCCCCCAGAGGAGCTGCTCCAAGTGGCTGGGGAGAGGGAAGTCTGGGCCTCCCTACTTAGGCTGCTACCCCCGCGACCCGACCCCGGATAAGCGGAAGAAAATGGATGGATGGATGGATTTAAACTCAAGTGTCCCTCTGCCAAAAAGGTTGGTAACATGGGTCACCAACCTTTTTGAGTCTCAGGGCTATAGTGACACTGAGGACTAATTTGTCTGATACATACATAAACTTGTACAACTCATCTTTAATTAAAGAATCAATAATAATTAATGTACAAATGAGTGAATAAATTGCAGCACTGCGTTGGAACATAGCTGGGAACTGCCGCCACAGTTTTGCTTTCCTGTGTTAATGTTTCCTGAGTTTTATTTAGGTGATTCTTACACTTAGTGTGTGGATGTGTGTGTGACACGTATCAAATATTCATAAAAATATTAAACAAATCACGTCTATAGGGGAGGCATCATTTATTTAACAGCCAAATATGGGACGATTCATAATAGGCTAGCTTTAGCTAATACCTGAATATTTACAAGCCTCCTGTCCTGCTCATACACTGACTGTACTTACTTAATATCTTTTGTCCACACTGAAAGGCTTTTTTCCATCCTGCCAACAACTTCGGGAGCTACGAGCTTTAAATATCCAAATGCATTTTGTTAAAAGACAAAGTTGTTATAATCTTAAGGGAACAGAGATGTTTGTAAAACCACAATTCAGAACTAGTTTGAAGGGACGTTCTACCTCAATCCAGGGAATTAGATTATGGAATGGCTTGGAGAATGTAGTTAAAAATGCCAAGTCACTGTTTACATTTAAGAAAATGATCAAAACGAATGTGTTAAAAAAATATATGAAATAGTGTAATGTGTATTGTATTAGTTAGAAAATTAGAAAGAGTTAGTCATTTTGTACTGTTGGTTGAAGATTATTATTGTTTAATCTGATTGTTTGAAAAAAGGGGCAGATATAAGATTTATTCTTCTTTCTGCTACCTTTCATTTTTTTATATTTTGTACATTATCATTTATGGGATTGTCTTGTATTGTGTTTCTTTTGTAAAAAAAATGAACAAATTGAATAAACATAAACTTCCTTCTCCCTTTTTCTGTTTTGCGCCCTGGATATTTTTCTTTTCTGCCGCTCCAGTGCACGAGTGAAAAAATAAATAAATATGTAACCCTGTTCACGTTTACCCTATGAACAATGCCCAGTTTCTCTGACCTACACTCTATGAAATACTTCACAATATGAAATAAGTGTGTTAATTGGTGACAGTCTATGCTGTAACCAAGAGTGTGTAACTGAGCCCAATATCAAGGCTAGATAAATACAGCTAAAATCTAAATGCCATGCAAATTTAACATTATACTAAATAAGGAAGGAAAAATAGTAAGGTTGAAAAAACATACCAGTTTAATAAACCGTACTGGTCAGTAATACTCCAAGGGCAATGCACATTAACAGAGCACACTTACTTTAAACATTTAGTATACTTAGTGCAACCAAACTGTCTCAGAACTGTACAAAACAACCCCTCAAACAGAATCAGAGTCAGAGAGAGTCAGAGAGTCTTTATTGTCATTTGCACCGCATGTGGTACATGTGATGAAAACGAGATTATGTACACGGGGTCCCAGTTACATCCAACAACAAATGCAAGAGAAAAACAGTAATAACATCTAGAACTAACTAAGAAAAACATCAACTAGTAATAATAATAATAATAATAAATTCAATTTATACCGCACTTTTCATTAATAAAAATCTCAAAGTGCTACAACAATAAAAACAAGTGATAAAATCAAATAAAATCAATAATGGTATTAACTAAGATTAAAAACAGAATCATGTGGAGGCAGAATAGGCCTGCTTAAAAAAAATAAATAAATAAATAAATAAATAAATAAAACAAGTGATAAAATCAAGTAAAATCTATAATACTATCAACCAAGATCAAAGATAAAATCATGCGGGGGCAGAATAGGCTTGCTTAAAAAGAAAAGTCTTTAAACCGCTTTTAAAGTCAACCAGTGACTGTGGAGCTCTCAGGTCGTCAGGGAGGGAGTTCCATAGGCGGGGGGCAGCCACACAGAATGCCCTGTCTCCCATGGTCCTTAATTTGGTTCGTGGAATGTGAAGTAGATTACTGTTCTGTGATCGTAGAGACCGGGTGGATGAATATGGTGCAAGAATGTCCTTTAGATAGTCAGGTGAAGTTCCATGTAAGCATTGATGTGTAATGAGAGCAGTTTTGTATTGAATTCTGTAGGTGACAGGAAGCCAATGGAGGTTATGAAGAATGGGTGTAATATGTTCAAATTTACGAGCTCTCAATAAAATCCTTGCTGCACTGTTTTGAATATATTGAAGTTTCTGAAGGTTTTTGCCAGGGATTCCAATAAACAGGGAGTTGCAGTAGTCGAGCCTGGAGGAGACAAAGGCATGGACGAGTTTCTCAGCATCGGAAAAAGTCAGAGATGGGCGAAGTCTGGAGATGTTTCGAAGATGGAAGAAGCAAGTTTTAAACAGATGCTTAATGTGATTTTCAAATGTAAGATGAGAGTCCATTTTTATTCCAAGATTTGTAACAGAGGTGGAGAGGGGGATGTCTTGACCAGAGAAGGAGATTGTTGTTAAAGTTGATGTTTGTATCTGGTGAGGGGTGCCAATCATTATGGCCTCAGTCTTGGAGCAGTTTAATTGAAGAAAGTTCTGATTCATCCATGCCCTTATTTCCTCCAGGCAGGCAGAGAGGGCAGTGAGTGAAGATGGAGATGGGGATGATGAGGATGATCCAGTCCTGATGTAAAGCTGTGTGTCGTCGGCATAGCAGTGAAAAGAAATGTTGAACTGATTAATAATTTGACCTAAAGGCAGCATGTAAAGGGAAAACAGCAGGGGCCCCAGAACTGACCCTTGAGGGACACCACAGGAGACACCGACTGTCTGGGAAGTGGCATTGCCAAGACTAACGCATTCCAGCCTATCAGAGAGGAAAGATTTGAACCAGTCCAGGACAGTGTCACAGAGACCGACCTCCACATGAAGACGGTGGAGGAGAATATTATGGTCCACAGTGTCGAAGGCTGCAGTGAGGTCAAGGAGGACAAGGACGGAGGGAGAGCCAGTGTCAGCAGCCATGAGGATATCATTTGTAACTCTCAGTAATGCAGTCTCAGTACTGTGAGCTACTCTGAATCCCGACTGGAACTTCTCGTACAGAGAGTGTTGCTGTAGGTGGTCCTGCAGCTGAGCAGCAACTGCTTTTTCCAGCACTTTGGACAGAAACGGGAGGTGGGAAATTGGGCGGTAATTAGAAAAAATGTCGGGATCCAAATTAGATTTTTTCAGAAGAGGCCTAATGATGGCAGTTTTTAGAGGCAGTGGAACATGACCAGATTGTAGAGACTGATTTATTATTTGTGTGATTAATGGGCTTATTGCAGAGTGATTGGATTTTATGAGAGATGAGGGGAAGGGATCCAGGGCGCAGGATGAAGGCTTCATTTTCTTTATGATGGACTCCACCTCACTCTGAACAACCTCATCAAAGCTGCTCAGGGACCCAGGATGCAGACGGGTAGATGGTAAACGAAGATCAGGGAGGTTGTGAAGCTGAGATCTGATGGTGTCAATTTTGTTTTTAAATGATGAGAGGAACAGGTTGCATTTTTGAACACATTCCTCAGAAGTTTGTTTAATGGGATTAAGTAGATGAGTTACTGTGGAGAAGAGCTGTTTAGAGTTACCAGGGCAGGTGTTGAGGATGTTGGAGTAATACTTGGAGCGTGCTTCTTTAAGAGAATAGGCGTATGCTTTCTGATGTTCTTTGTATGCCTGCTTATGTACCGAGAGACCAGATGATTTTAGACGTCTCTCGATAGCACGGCCAGTTGCCTTCATCCTGCGCAGCTCACCAGTGTACCAGGGGGCTGAACGGGAGAAAGACACCAGTCTTGTCTTCAACGGAGCATGTAGGTCCAGAAGCTCTTGGAGAGATCGGTTGTAGTAATCAACGGAGTCATTGGCAGATGAATGATTGACAGCGGTCAGGGCGTGAAGATCAGTGGACAGAACATCAGGGGAAATGTTTTTAAAGTCCCGGAACTGGATGGGTCGCTTTGGGTTTGAAGCAGGTGAAGTTGAAGGCACTTCCAGAGAGATGACACTGTGGTCCGAGACACCCAGGTCATATACAGATAAGTTATTGATGAGTACAGTGTCTGTAATCACCAAATCCAGAGTGTGCCCCCTGCTGTGCGTAGGGGCGTCCACATGTTGGGTGAGATTAAGAGAGTCCAGAAGAGACTTAAAATCTGTTGCCAACGGGGAAGAGGAGTTGTCCATGTGGATATTTAAATCGCCAAGAAAAATAGTTTTCACAGGGGAGGTGCAGAAAAAGGTGAGGAGGTCATGCATCTCTGAGTTAAATGAAACATGCGGTTTGGGAGGTCTATAAATCAATATAACGTTCATCAGGAGTGGGGCTTTGAAGTTGAAGGCCAAACTTTCAAAAGAGGAAAAGTCCTGAGAAGCCAGATGTGTCAATTTTAAATTATTGCGGTAGATTACAGCCAGACCACCACCGCGGCCAGTGCTGCGGGCTCTCTGCAGATAACTGTATCCAGACGGACAGGCCTCATTTAGAGAACTGTACACATCTGGCTGATGCCAAGTCTCTGTAAGACACATGAGGTCCAAGTCCTTCTCCAGAATGTGATCGTGAATTAGGCATGATTTGTTTGATAGTGACTGCACATTGAAAAGTTCTAATTTAATACCAGTTGGTGTAGAAGCCTTTTGAACCGGTTTCAGCAGACTGAAATCCACTCCACGTTTTCCTTGCCACTTCGTGCGCTGTGGACTACAAGGGACTACAGACGCAGCGTTCTGATGACGTCGTTGAGGTGCGACACGTCTCTTGGACGAGACACACGTGATAGACCCAACCTGCGGCTGCCCAGAGTAGATGGATATCTTCCGAGAGCTTCTGTGGATATAACGAGGTCTACGCAGAAGTCCCAGTTGTTTGATGGTGGAAACAGAAAGAGGAATGGAGCAGTTGTTAAGTCCAAGCAGCTGCGAAGCGGAGTACGTCAACACCATGCCAGCCAAGCCGGGGGAAGCTAGCACAGAGCTAGCTGCTAACAGCAGACCCACGGCTCCGAAAGAAACAACCAAGAAGCAGAGGGATGTAACTTGGTTGAGCATATCGTGAAGAGGAGCACAGGAGAAAATCCAGGACAGTCCAGATGACACAGGAGGTTGACAGGCAGTAGGTGAGTGGAACAATAATTGCAGCTACGTAGTTCTTGAAGTAAGTTCGTGCTGGAGTTTGACAGGAGGTAGACAGCCCAAATTCCGGTTAGGAAGAGCTAGCCAAGCTGTCCGTAAAATCCTTATTAAAAACCACTGAACAAAACGAGTCCAGATAAATGTCCAAAAAAATTCCAAAAAAAATTCCAAAAAATAGCAACAGTAAAATAACTATTAGCGTGGAGAAGCGGCGACATCACGCCAGCGTCCTCTCCAGCTGCCGCCAATCAAAATTGATTATGGGGTTATTTTCATTTGATAGGGGTCCTGCAGCTGCTGAAAATAATACACTAAGCCCTAATATAGTGGGAATAAACAGCAGCACGAACATGAGTTTGTATGAGCAGATGGTCACAGATGAACACAGATGAACACAGCAACAAGAAAACAGATCAGCATCAGTATGATGTGATATTTTGCAGTGTTTATTTTTTATTTTATTTTTATTTATTCATGAGTCTAACAGCCTCAGGGTAGAAGCTGTTCCTCAGTCTAGTGGTTCTACACTTGATGCTCCTCAACCTCCGTCCTGAGGGGAGTGGGGCAAAGAGTGAGTGTGCTGGATGAGTGAGGTCTTTCATGATGCAGGTGGCTCTTTTCCTGCATCTGGAGGTGTAAATGTCTGTGATGGTGGGGAGACTGACTCCAACAGACTTCTGTGCAGCCTTCACCACTCTCTGTAGAGCTTTCCTCTCTTCAACTGTGCAGCCTCCATGCCACACGTTGATGCTGGAGCACAGGACGCTCTCCACTGCACACCTGTAGAAGGAGGTGAGGACTGGGCTGCTCAGACCAGCTCGTCTCAGCCGTCTGAGGAAGTAGAGTCTCTGATGACCTTTCTTGATCAGGCTGGTGGTGTTGTTGCTCCAGCTGAGGTTATCATTCATGTGTACACCCAAGTATTTGTAGCTGGAGACCACTTCCACTGCAGATCCACCTATTTTCAGTGGGGCGTGGGTGTGTTTGTTCCTTCTGAAGTCCACAATCATCTCCTTTGTCTTCTTCACATTCATGTGAAGGTTATTCTCTTTGCACCAGCTCTCCAGGTGTTCCACCTCCTGTCTGTAGCTGGACTCATCATTGTTTGTGATGCATCCCACCACCGCTGTATCATCTGCAAACATATAACAACAAAAAATCAGCAAACAAGGCTGAATGAATTAACCACACTTTTCAGTCTCTTGACTTAGCAAAGCAGTCAGTTAGCTTTAAAATGTTGCAGGCCTGAAGGGACTCAGTGAGCTATCGTCCTCAGAATAGCAGTTCCAGAGATGGTGGCTCCCAGAACAACAGCGAGGAATGGGTTACTCACCCCACCATGGATTACCAGTTTGGAACGAACGGCAATGAAACTGCTCTAACTTCAGTCCAACACTGTTCACGAGCGTGGTTTGGGTCCGCAGCTCACATCCAAGCAATACGCTGAGTGTGGTCCGGTTCAGTGGCTCCAGAAAACAGACAAAAACGTCCAGGGAAATGTTTTGTAGCTTCAATGTTAGCTAAAACGAAAAGTCCCAGCGGTATTGATCCAAACTTGTTCATCAACGGCTGCTGGCCAACCTCTCACACCTCCAGCCAAGCTTTTTTATCCCCCAGACCATACAGCCAATCAAATTGCTTAAACTTGATTTTGCCCCTGACAGACCAGCAGGGTAGCAACAAGTGAAACGATGCATTTACTGGCAGTGGTAAATAACAGTTACTAACAAAAACGCTACATTTACTGGGTGTTTTAAGCCAATTGAAAATACTTGTACATACTATAATGTTAAGGACTTTTACAGTGTGTAAAACCTCCAATATGTGAGTGCAAAACATTAGCCAGATTAAGTAAAAGGCGATTATTACTGTTTAAAGTAAAAAGGCCTACAATGCATTGCATGTAAGAACATGTTTAAGGTGTGTAGGAAAAAAGAGTTATACTGTATATATATAACCCAAGGGGTTATATCCTCCCCCTTCTAAAAGTCCAGATGCCCTCATCGGACTATCTACGCAGATCAATTCAATTTACCCTTGTTGGCTAAATTACTTGTCATAAAAACCCCAAGCTAAACTAGAGGAGGCACACACTGGACCACAGGGGCATGGCTCCTTCTTCCAATGGTGATTCTCACTCCACGGTGTACTATCACTAATGGCTCGTCGAAAGAATGTCCAGGCCTGTCATAACTGAGCCGAATGACTGGCTTAATCTCTCGTCGTGAATGATGATTATTAAGGGGCTCTGCAATGCTTTCAGACTGACTAGCCAATAGGGTCGCTTCCCCAGCCAGACCTGTGGCCCCCACCGGGTCATCAGGTAGCTGCCTAACCTCTGGTCCCTTCTCAGCCTCTGAGGCTGTGACTGCACTCATAGGTTCTGTCGGACAAGCACTATTTGAAGGTGTGAGGTCTGTAGTGACATGAGACTCCGGTCGGTTGACATGGTCTGCCAGGAGATCTAGTGCTTGGGAAACCGACTCTCTTTGAGCAGTTGATAGGTACCACAGATCGTCTTCCTCCACATCAGACAGAAACTCCTTGTCAGTTCCGTGCATTGCACTGTCATCATGCATGTTTGTCTGGATCTTTGTTGAGGACCTTGTTTCTGATCGGTGGTATTCTGGTTTCTCTTCATGATCAACAGGAAACCGAACCAGGTGTCCAATAGGTAGGAGATGATCACGATGCAGAGTTTTGACAATGACTCTACCTTTTTCTGACTTTATCTTGTAAACCGGCAGGTTTGGCAGTTTTTCCACCACTATATAAGGGCTTGAGTTCCACTTATCTCCCAGTTTATTCTTGCCTGGTACACCTGTCATTCGAATGAGTACTCTGTCTCCCAGTTCTAGAACTTGATTTCTTACTCTAGTGTCATAGTATATTTTGTTGCGCTGGTGGCTCTTGTCTGCAACTTCTTGTGCCAATTGGTAAGCCTGTTGCAACTCTGCTTTCAGCTTTTCAACATACTGAAGGTAACTTTGGTGATCTTGGCCATCTGGAGATGTCCCAAAACATAGGTCAACTGGCAGACGTGCCTCACGACCAAACATGAGGTAGTATGGTGAACAGCTGGTAGAGTCATTTTTCGTACAATTGTAAGCGTGAACCAGCAAACTGATATGTTGACTCCACCTTTGTTTTTGAGAGGGATTGAGTGTGCCCAGCATAGATAGGAGGGTGCGGTTAAAACGTTCCGGTTGTGGGTCACCCTGGGGGTGATAAGGAGTCGTCCTAGACTTCTTTATGCCCAACATTTGCAGCAGCTCTTTGATTAATTGGCTCTCAAAATCACGCCCCTGATCAGAGTGAATCCTCGCAGGCAGTCCGTAGTGAATAAAAAACTTGTCAACCAAAATCTTGGCAACGGTTGAGGCTTTTTGATCTTTGCTGACATAGGCCTGGGCATAACGGGTAAAATGGTCTGTGACCACGAGGACATTGGCCACTCCCTTCACATCAGGCTCAATAGATAAAAAATCCATGCAGACCAGGTCGAGAGGGCCATTGCTAGTGATTTGATTTAGTGGTACAGCCCGTTGGGGTAGGGTTTTGCGGGTAACACACCTGCCACAATTCTTGATGTAGTCGGTAACATCGGAGACCATCTTGGGCCAGAAAAACCTGTCTCTCAATAGCTCAACGATGCGATCTACTCCAAGGTGCCCAGAATCATCATGAAGCTCCCTGAGTACTTGTGGTCGGAACTGACTTGGGAGAACGAGTTGTAAGTTCTGGCGGCCATCAGGTCTGGAAACTTTCCGGTGCAACAGTCCATCTTTCATCAGGAGTTTTGAACTTTCCCTTTGTAGAAGCAATAACTCAGGATGTCCGTTGGAGGGCCAGACCCCAACTTGAACTGCTTTCTTGGCACGACCAATCACAGGATCTAGGTCTTGTGCTTTGGCCAGATCTACTTTGCTTAGTCTCTCCAAAGGACTTAACTGCAGGTGAGTAAAACAAGCATATGCATCAGGAATAGCACTCGGCTTGGCCCCTAGTTGATCGATAAGTCGCTCTGAGTGCTCGGAGGACTGAGTTCTGTCCACAGGGTGGAAAAGAGCTTTAACTCCAGCGGGGGATATTATTCTCCAACTGTGGTCATCATCAATTGCATTTCTGGACAACCAATCAGCATCCACATTATCTCGGCCAGGTTTGTATTGGATGTCAAAATCGTAAGTGGTGAGGGCGGCTAGCCACCTATGACCCGTTGCGTTCAACTTGGCGGTTGTAAGTATGTAAGTGAGGGGGTTATTGTCCGTCCTCACTGTAAAACGAGCCCCATAAAGATAATCATGAAACTTGTCCACGACTGCCCACTTCAATGCCAAGAATTCTAATTGGTGAACAGGGTAGTTTCTCTCTGACTGGCTCAGCTTGCGACTAGCAAATGCAACAGGACGTAAGCCATCAGAATGTTCCTGGTTAAGGACCGCTCCAAGCCCATCAAGGCTGGCATCGACATGAAGGACGTACGGCTTTGAAGGGTCTGCAAAGGCCAAGACGGGGGCATGAGTGAGACACTGGACAATTTTTTGAAATGCCTCAGTACATTCGGGCGTCCATCGCTCACCAAATGGCTGAGAGTGGTGGTAGTATGGTGTGACAAAGCCCTCATTCTTCTTTCGTTTCTTTTGTGTTGGTGGGTACCCCTTTGTAAGATCTGTGAGGGGCCGGACTATGGCAGAATAGTTGGCGATGAACTTGCGGTAATAACCGCAGAACCCTAAAAAGGACTGCAGTGATTTTAGGTTCATTGGAGGTTCCCAGTTCGCCACTGCCTTTATCTTGTCAGGGTCTGTTGAGACACCAGCAGCAGACACGATGTGACCAACGTATTTGACTTGGGGTTGACAAAATTGACACTTATCTATGGACAGTTTTAGACCTTGTTCTCTCAGGCGATCAAGCACTTTCAGAAGGCGCTCTTCATGCTCTTCTAGAGTACGACCAAACACAATAAGATCATCGAGGTAGACGAGACACTGGAGAAGATTCATGTCGCCTACTGCCTTCTCCATTAATCGCTGAAATGTCGCTGGGGCACCAGTGATCCCTTGAGGCATACGTTCGAATTGGTAGAAACCCAAGGGGCAAATGAACGCAGTCTTTTCTTTATCTTCTTCTGCCATTTCAATTTGGTAATAGCCACTGCGAAGGTCAAGCACAGAGAACCAGCGACTCCCCGTGAGGCAGGCCAAGGCATCGTCTATTCTCGGAAGTGTGTATTGGTCTGGTATGGTTCTGGAATTAAGTGTACGGTAATCAATGCACATTCGAATTTTGCCAGTTTTCTTTCTTGCGATGACAATTGGTGAAGCATATGGCGAACGAGATTCTTTAATTATGCCAGCTGCAAGAAGCTCCTGTAAGTGTCGTCGAACGTCATCAATGTCTGCGGGAGCCAAGCGTCTTACCCGTTCTCGAAATGGTCTGGCATCATTTAGTCGGATGTGGTGTTCAACCCCTTTTGCAAGTCCAACATCCCATTCGGTCAAAGAGAAAACTTCAGGTCGCTCAGCCAGCTTTTGTGATAGTCTGACTCTCCAGCTTTCAGGAATGGGGGATTCACCAAAATTGAATACTGCCGGATCAAGTCTTTGGTGGGGTACTTGGCTTGGCTGTATCTGGGTGACTATGTCAGCTTTATGAACATGAGCTATGACCGTGCCTTTAGGAAGGGACTTTGGTTTGGCCGTCTCATTTTTCAGGAACAGTGGGAATTGTTCTGTATCCATGTCCATAGACAAAAGCACACATGACGGCATTAGTACCCCTGCAGGAAGGGATCTGGTTACAGGTGTCTCGATCACTAATATGCTGTCATCCAATGATTCAGAGCAGGACACTTTACACATGGCTGTAAGTCCAGAACCAGGGGGTATAGTAAGCGGCCCAGGTCCACTCCATTTCACAGAAGCTACAGCTCTGTTTGTAGTCACAGCTGACTTTTGGATGGGCTGTGCGCATATCCGCCTGGTTTGTGCCCTCTTGTTGCTCTTTGAAGCCATTTCAGGTTGTGGCTCATGGATGAAAGTCCGGGCATTGGTGCCAATGATGACTGCCTGTGGTTCAGGACCATTCGGCTCTGGGCAGACTAAAGCCAAGACTGTCCGGGATCCACCTGTCACAATATCCTCGGGAAACTGTATTTGAGCAACGATGAAACCTTTATAAGGATAACTGGTCTGGCCAAGGCCCCAGAGGTCTAGACTCGAAATGGGGTGTAATGGTAAGTGGGATAGGTGTTGGGTGTACCAGCCCTCAAATATAATAGAGACAGTGGAACCACTGTCCATTAAGGCATCACAAAGCTGACCTTCAATGATAATCTGGCCTATGGTTGGTTCCCCAATGAGACCTGTAGGAACCTGGCTGGAAGGTGAAGGATCAACTTGGCTCACAGTGACTTGGCCACCTTTTCTTTCAGGCTCTGAAGACCGTGGCCTGGTTCCCTTTTGACTTTGTTGCAGTTTTTTCATTGACTGAATTAGTTTTCGGATGACCTTGGAAGAGTTTTCAGGCCTGGTGCAATTGGTGGCGATGTGGCCATCTTCCCCACAACGGTAGCAAAATACATCCTCACCCTCTCTGGCAATTTTTGTCAGTTCTCTAGCTTTACACCACAAAGTCCTTTGATTTCTCCCTGGGGGTGTGGGAACCAGGAGTGGTGCAGCTTGTTGGCTGAATTGGTGTTGGAGGCTTAGAAATTGTTCTTTTAACACATGCATCTCAGGATTAGACTGTGCAGCCATGGCTTGTGGCACTCCTCCAATCAGATGAGGGAAATCTTGTCCTTTTACTGTTAGCTGCTGTACTTGGTTCTGCAACTCTTTTATTTGATCCTTGAAGGCATCCAGTTCCGAGATCTTTGGCATCTTTATGTCTGTTGCATCGACTTGTCGCACACGGGTAGTATGCCTCCTTAACATTTTCTGATCCTCGTCTGCACGTACCTCACTTAGCAGTGCCATGAAGGATGGGGGATTGTGAAGTCTTTCTCTTAGTCGTAGCTGCAACAGCATAATGTCAGATTCAACAGCACCGCGTAACAGCTGTTCGGCTCGTGCTCGGTCTCTTAGGGCAGGAGAAACACCACCCTTTTGAACAGCTTTGGTGAGAGCTTTCTCTAGCCTTCTAACAAAATCTGAAAGTCTTTCATTTGGTTTTTGTTGCATAGATCTGAAAGCAAAATATAAGTCTTCTCCTGACTCTGTTGTGCCGAATACATTTTCAATTGCCTCCAAGAATTTTTGAGGGGGCGTGTCTGGATCATTGCAGCGTACGGCTTGTATTATTTCAAGTGCAGGCCCCTTTACACTCTCGACAATCCTTTTCCGCTTCTCCTTGGCAGAACAATCACATTCATCGGCATTAATTGTGCCTGTTCCAACCAATTCTCGAGTGTCTCTTCACCAGCGGGGGTGGGAATAACTCCAGAGAAAACTCGTAGTCGGCGAAATGCATTGTTCTCCTGTGGGGGTCTCACTTTTTCCAACAGTTCTCCAACAGCCCGGATAATAGATGAAGGGTGTTCCTGTTTCAAATTTGACTCTTGGGAAAGTAAGGGTTCAATGTCTGCTAAGGTCTTTCCTTCACTTTCAAGCAGTCTTTTTAGTTTTATGGCAAACTCATCTGGCTCTTCAGCAGTTTCAGTAAGTAAAGTTAGCTTCCACGGTGATTCACCAGTGTGGGGGAATATTTCTGGGGGTGTTTTGCTTGGGTCGACTGGGCTGCGACACTCACACAGCAGTATGTCAGTATTCAGTTGCGGGGCAGACTTTTGGGCTCGGACACGTACTCGGCCGAACGCTTTAACT
The DNA here is from genome assembly GCA_038048925.1 of Garcialebias charrua. Taxonomy (NCBI): domain Eukaryota; kingdom Metazoa; phylum Chordata; class Actinopteri; order Cyprinodontiformes; family Rivulidae; genus Garcialebias; species Garcialebias charrua. The sequence continues at coordinate 47,557 of JBBPBX010010355.1, forward strand.
GTCTCCATCAACTCTTCAACATCAGCAACACTGGTGTCCATGGGAACGCCACTCACAACAACTGCATAAGCTGGATTTACAGTTAATTCACTGCACCAGGTCTGAAGCTCTAACAATGGCAGTGGGAGGGATGAGTGAGCCATTGTGATATGATTTTAATCCTTCTAGCCTTGATTGTAGTACAGTTACTCGGTCTATGATCCCAGCGGTGCCTCCATTTTATGTAACCCTGTTCACGTTTACCCTATGAACAACGCCCAGTTTCTCTGACCTACACTCTATGAAATACTTCACAATATGAAATAAGTGTGTTAATTGGTGACAGTCTATGCTGTAACCAAGAGTGTGTAACTGAGCCCAATATCAAGGCTAGATAAATACAGCTAAAATCTAAATGCCATGCAAATTTAACATTATACTAAATAAGGAAGGAAAAATAGTAAGGTTGAAAAAACATACCAGTTTAATAAACCGTACTGGTCAGTAATACTCCAAGGGCAATGCACATTAACAGAGCACACTTACTTTAAACATTTAGTATACTTAGTGCAACCAAACTGTCTCAGAACTGTACAAAACAACCCCTCAAACAGAATACATATAACAACAAAAAATCAACAAACAAGGCTGAATGAATTATCCACACTTTTCAGTCTCAAAAAATCAGCAGGCAATGCTGAATGAATTAACCACACTTTTCAGTCTCTTGACTTAGCAAAGCAGTCAGTTAGCTTTAAAATGTTGCAGGCCTGAAGGGACTCAGTGAGCTATCGTCCTCAGAACAGCAGTTCCAGAGATGGTGGCTCCCAGAACAACAGCGAGGAATGGGTTACTCACCCCACCATGGATTACCAGTTTGGAACGAACGGCAATGAAACTGCTCTAACTTCAGTCCAACACGTTTCACGAGCGTGGTTTGGGTCCGCAGCTCACATCCAAGCAATACGCTGAGCGTGGTCCGGTTCAGTGGCTCCAGAAAACAGACAAAAACGTCCAGGGAAAAGTTTTGTAGCTTCAATGTTAGCTAAAACAAAAAGTCCCAGTGGTATTGATCCAAACTTGTTCATCAACGGCTGCTGACCAACCTCTCACACCTCCAGCCAAGCTTTTTTATCCCCCAGAGCATCACAGCCAATCAAATTGCTTAAACGCCCTCACCCCAGACCATACAGCCAATTAAATTGCTTAAACTTGATTTTGCCCTTGACAGACCAGCAGGGTAGCAACAAGTGAAACGATGCATTTACTGGCAGTGGTAAATAACAGTTACTAACAAAAACGCTACATTTACTGGGTGTTTTAAGCCAATTGAAAATACTTGTACATACTATAATGTTAAGGACTTTTACAGTGTGTAAAACCTCCAATATGTGAGTGCAAAGCATTAGCCAGATTAAGTAAAAGGCGATTATTACTGTTTAAAGTAAAAAGGCCTACAATGCATTGCATGTAAGAACATGTTTAAGGTGTGTAGGAAAAAAGAGTTATACTGTATATATATAACGTATCTGTGGGCGCGTGTTCACAGCAGCACCTGTGTGTGAAGGGAGAGCAGAGAGATAGGAGGAGGGAGGTGAAGGAACATGGGGGCGCCTAATCAGTGCTGTTCCTGTTATTGTCATTTCATACTGTTAAAGAAAATGCCTGCTAGAAAAACGTTTTTTTTTTTTTTTAGAGACAGTTTTGACGCCCTCTTAAGTACATCGCCCCCATGCGGTGCATCCACGGCATAGCGCCCATTTGCGCCACTGATCACAGGTTATTGATCAGAGATGACCAGAAACCAGGTCATCTCTCACTATATAAATAGGGCGTATAACGAAACTAACAAGTTTATGAATCAGTGATGCAAACTCTGATTTTTAACATTCATTCAACTTTTATTTAGGCAGGTTAATCTCGTTGAGCCTCGAGGAATCATTTACAATCAATCAATCAATCACCTTTATTTTACCAGGTAGAGCCCGTTGAGATCGAGATCTCTTTTACAAGGGTGACCTGGTCAAGTGGTCAGCAGCACACGTCACATGGTATTTGACAATAAACATTTGCATTTATCAAAAAAGAAAATAAAGAAAACTACAATCACAGTAAATAGATGTTGACAGTTCAAAACCAACAGGATATGACAGATTTCTATATACATTGTATACAAAACAAGCAGACAGACATCAGTTGGGTAGATAAAGTTAAAAAATCAACAATTCATTCAACCTTTATTTAGTCAGGTAAATCCTATTGAGCCTCGAGGGCTCATTTACGAAAGCGACCTGCTACAAACTAAAGAATGATGAACATCAATGATCCAAATACATTAAACAATAAACAAAAGAAAAAGAAAAAGTAGCAAAAAGTAGCAAAAACATTATAAGGTAGATGTACAAAATCAAAGACAGGAACATGTCTGCATTGGTTTCTGCCAGGATTCCAACAGATTCTTGAAACCATTTAGAGAGGTCAGGGCCGAGAGCTTCAGATCTTTTTGTAAGATATTCCAGGAAGCAGGAGCAGATGCAATGCATGTAAATTGCACAAGTAATGTTTAGAAACATCTGCAATGGTCAAGTTTCTTGATGACCTAATACGGTTGACATGAAGGAACCAGGAGAGATGAATGTTGATAGTTTCAGTTCTTTCTGTAAGTTGTTCCAGGGTGAGGGGACGGCGAAGCTGAATGCTCTTTTCTAGTTCAGTTCTGACCGGAGGAACTGACTAGATCGTTAGAGCGCAGGGAGTAATGACTGTGTGATGTTTGTATTAAGGAGGTGAGGTATGACGGGACTAGGTTTAGTTTTTACAAGAGAGACCTGGCTACAAACAAAGAATGATGACAACAATAACAACAACAGACAATCATGAGGGTGGCATACAGATTTTTTTAAAATTACAAATTAATATTAATAATAATAATAGGTATATATACTGTATATATA